>JAGVSQ010009998.1:0-13218 GCA_022683975.1 Rhyacophila evoluta
TCACAATGTGTAGATCCATATGCTCCACGTTGGGAGTGAACATGGTATAAAAAATATATATATATATTGATACCATTACCTTTCATACTCACTGTGCTTAACTCTTACTCAATGCGGACGACACACACGTATGTGACCATCGAAATAACATAAACATTTGTCAATACATATAAACCAAGCAGTGAATACATAAGCTCTGATGGGTGAGCAGGTGTTTACGTGAGTTATAAAACACAAATCCCGAACTTTTTTATACTATTGACAGGGTCTTCGTATTTAAAGTTCATTTAAAGGGTTAATATTTAAGAAAATGTTAAAATGCAAAACAGTCATTGTTAGCCTTTTTTCCTGATATTACAGACGGCGATATATCGTCGTTTAGCACTTAAATAATTAACAATTATACAATATTTTTTATTCAAAAAAATAATTATAAACACCAGCATCTCTAGTTAGGATACTAAGAACACCCCAGCATTTAAAGGTTTACACTATCCTAAAAATAATAAGTGCGACAAACAAGGCATGCATTAGAACGTGGGTTTTTTATGCGTTTATTAGGTCACACGATTCTTAATATATTTATCAATCACTTTAAATTGCATTCTGCATTGTTTGCTGATATACAAGGCCGATGAACTGTGTTACTTTTTATATAAATTGAAAATAATTAAACGAAATTATTTTATGAAACTAAATACAGGTATTCCTCGACTTACGATGTTTAGACTTACGACGAAAAAAATAGAGAGAAAACATTTTTCTGCTACTACGATTTCTCAAAAATTACTTACAGAACAATAGGACAGTTGTGACCACCTTTTAAGAACGACTGGGTTCATTAGACCAGCGTTTCTTAGCCAATAGGCATCGACACAAAATTGGGCCGCTTGACATATTTAATGGATCGTTAAATATTCTCAAAATAAAAAATTGATTGAGACAATATTATGACGTACAAATTCTTAAAAATTATCCAAAACGACATTAATACTGTACTTCGTGTTATTAAAATGAAATATTTTTGTTTGTACACAGTTACGTAAGCTACCAATGAGCAGTCGAAGCATGTTGCTACAGGTGCATGAATCAAGGGGGCGCAAATAAAGCAAAAGCTAAAAAAACAAGGAACCACACAAATTCTGGAAGAAAGTAAAAATTTGAAAATAGCATGATAGCTAAATAACGAGAAACTACAGAAAGCACAACGATTTTACTGGATCCGGGCGCTGAATTTGTAGCTACTGTTTGTATTTGTTATTTTATTCATATTGTCGTAGGTAGCGAAACCAAAACAATTACTCTAAATTGGTTAGCGACTTCTAAAGGTTAAGAAACGCTGGATTAGACATGCTTAACCTCTCCTACCCTATATGATGTAAAATGATTTTACATTGCGCTTAGTTATTCATGATTGTCTCTTTTATTTAATATACTTAACATTATTAACTTATACTTAATATTAAAAACATATTGAAATTTAAAAAAGAATAATGAAAGAATTAATATTTAAATACAAAAGAAAGAGAGTGTCTACCAAGTAAGTTAGACAGGCCCTATTCTGATAATGTATATAATAGCATTCATCTAAGCTCGCTCTCACCTAGGTGGAAGATATCAATATCCGAGGAAATCTCGTTAAACATCACCATTGCTCTCCGCATTGGCATATCTACTGACAGGATATTCCTTCATTTAAGAATGAAAAACAGCTGCTATTCGCGTTTTCTTAGGTAGTTATCAGGGACGTAAAGACCAATATAAGCCAGAGCAGCAGATTCATCAATAAGACCATGCATAAGTCGAAAATGCGTCACCAAATACATATTCCTCTTCAGTTTTAAGCTACAATAAGAAAAAGCATGCCCATAACGAAAGCAGTTGTATAAAGCCATGGATAGTATCCATACACCCGCAGGTATGGAAGATTTTTTTTATGAAACACAACAAAAACAAATCTTTTTTTCAAAAAATAGTTAAAAGTTTTGTATGAAATTTGAGTTACGATAAATCTTTTTTAAAACTCTCTGCAATTCATCAGACAAATACTTGTATTTAGTAGCGTTCGTCGTTATGACTATACAATGTTGGTAAAGATTACTATGGTCACACTGAAATGTCTAAATTATATTGAGACATGACAATTCAATTGATTCATTTCAGTGACTAAGATCATCAAGTCAACTGACTCAGATATGAACAAATTGACTAACCACAGCTTTTGATTGGAGATAACTTTGCTGCACTGCAAACAACGCAATAACGTCACTAACTGGTTGAATTAATTTTGGTCATCGGATCAAATCCATCTCAAGACTCAACTTGCGGCTACAAACTATACAAATGCATTCAAAAATAAGTATAAAAGGACCTCAGTTTTTTTTTAAATAGTTTTTTTTTAATAATCACAATGTATACAACTAATCTAGTAGCGTGCGCGTCTAGCAATTTAGGGAATGCGGGTTCGATTTTCCATCTGTCGGATTTTTAAAATCCGAAAAATGCAAGACATGAACAATGAAATAACAGTGTTATATTAATATTCAAATATTTCACAATATGATGAAAATCTATCGTCACGCGTTACGTTTCATCTTTTCGATACACGTAAGCTTATTTACAGTTGTTTCACGATAAAATATCTAATGTTCTCTTACGGCGGCTACACACATTCAAGTTTGCATGCACAATCATTTGTGTGTGACCATTATTTTTTTCTGAAAACGGAACATCTACTAATTTTAGGCAATCCTATATGTATTTGATATAAATTATAAGACCGGCCATTTACCGACATAAAATTAAATAACAAATAAACAATTAATTGACATGGGATGCTTCAATTATTATTATTGCTTAATATTAACATGCTCGATTTGATCAACAGAATACACTGTAGGTTTTGAAAGTTAATAGTTCATAGTACAAAACGAAATTAAAATAGTGGTACATACAATGTCATTATTTAAAAAAAATGTTGGTAATAAAATATTAAACGATATGAAGATAATATTAATTTATTCAAACGATAATTAGTGATAATAACTAATGTTTGAGAGACTCAAGTCTGAACTGAATTCAAAATCTTTTTATTTAATTCATCACTCTCGTTGTGAGGTTCATAAAACGAAAACAATAAAATAACAGTGTTATAATATCGTAAATTCTTTAACATATCGTCACCGTATTTTTATTATCATTCATGCATAATTGCATAACTTTGCATGAGCGTGTGTAGCCCCTTTTAATTCCACTCACGAAACCAAAGATTCGTTCAATGTTTTTAAAAAAAATATGTTGTTATTGAATCAACATTATTTTTTCTAAGAACTACTCACTAATTAAACGAATACTGTAATCGAACGCCATAGACGGTAAACAAATAATTTAATAAAAAATGTATTAAATACATACTAGAGCTGAATTTTAAGAAAATTTGCTTCTAGAAAAATATCAATGCAAATTTTCCTGGAAATAATTGTTCTTAATAATAATATTTATTTCCCTATGCACCACCAGCGAAGAAAGTTTTTCCTTGAATAAGATAATGATTATTATAAATATTTGTTCGAAATAAAAATACATAATGTAAATAACGCAAAGGTCTCACGTTAATCTAAGCCATAGATTCCCAATATTTGGGAATCTATCCCAAATATTGTTTGGCCCGCTGTCTGCTCCGCTAGCTAAGGTGTGACCATTTATTATTCATAACTCGAGGTTTCTCGTTTTTTTAGTATGCGTAATGTAATTCAATATGAAGACTTCCTGACGGATTATTTTTCACGAGAATTGTTTGTCATACAATTGCTCAACCCAATGAGCATCCAGTGCTGCATTTTTGGATTTCAAAAATCTGACAGATGGGGAATCGAACCCGCACGGTTCTAAACGAATTATCAGCCTCAAAGGATTCGGCGCCTACTAGGGGTAGGAGGTGAGGTTAGGTTAGGTTAGGTTAGGAGACATTTTCGAGACCTAACCATCAAAATATTGAAAAAAGTTATTTGAAAATTGATTAATCTCCCCGGTAGCCCTGAGGAAAGGTGCATCTGAGGCATGCGGATTCGCTTCCCACGTTGAATTAAAAAAAAACCGCTAAATACATGACCGAATATAAATCGGGTTGAGAAATTTCTGACAATCGATGCGAATGGGAACTAATCCGTCAAGACATGTCTTCACCATATGTAGATCCATATGCTCCACAAAAATGTTTTAATAGTAGCACTTCTCTATTATTCTTATCGATATACAATGACAATTAACGAAAATTTAAAAAGAAACTCTTTCAACACATTAAGCATACGGTATACATAAACCAAATTACCATTTTGGACATATTTTAGAGAGAAAATAAAATCTCACTTAATTTTTTTTTACAATCTTGCATAATTCAAATTATATATTACCAAATTTTTCTTTGAAAAAATTATAATTCTCGCGAATTGTAGAATTAACATGCTCAGTTAAAAAACTAAAAAAAAACATAAAAAAGTAGCCAAAATTTTAAATAATGAATGCATTGAGGTCACCTATAATATAGTCAGAAATAATTGAAATATCGATGCAAAAAATGCTTACCTAATGTCAGACAGACGTAAACATAACCTTACTTAAAATATTCGTATAATGATTTAAAGACAGCATTGGTTGGTATTTTTTAGCACTATTAATTGACTTGACAATTGTAAATGGCAAAAAATCAATTACTTTTTAATTCAAAACGTTAACACTTGTAATTATCACGGAAAAATAATTGACTTACACGAACTGTCACCATATTATCTAAACGAGTTCCGAAATAAACTGCATATCCTCATGACAGCTTCACATATGGCAGGATGAGAGAACAGATTCCTGTATTATCGATGCGCATGCGTTGTGGGAAACTAAAATCAATGACGGCGATTTCGAAAACAAATTTGTCACCAAGCACGCATAATTTCGCAACAAGTATTATTCATAATAAATCTAGTGTCTTTATATATTAACCGACGAGTGAAAATCTTAAAATAATATGTTATCTAAATTAAATATCGAGTAAAAAATCAATGCGGCAGCATTTTATATTCACAAAAAAAACGCGCGAACTTTCCTCCTGCACGTGACAACTGACGTTGATTTTAAATGTACTTTTCATTCTTTTCAATCAAAAACGCAGCCAACACGCTGACCTTGGCATCATATTAAATAACAATATTATTATTAATATAATAATGACTGATGTTGTATAAATAATTAGCATTCAGTGTAATTAATACCGTAGAAAGTGTGCATATGGAAAGTATACCGTAGACTTTTTCAATTATTTATTGCTAACAATTCGCCCATGGCATTGGCGTAAAAATAAAGGGATATTAGAACCGGTTAAGAATTTCCAACGGTAATATGTTCATAGAAATGGCGATGTCTTTATAATTGTATCTAATGTAGTAATATAGCAAGTGAAGATAAGGTATGCAGGAAACGTTGTAATGTTTATAAAGCTTTATACACGCGGGCCGTTCGTTCCGTTGTGTAACACAAATCCGTGTTATACGAGGTTTGACGTTTATGCAAAATTAGGGTATGCGTTCCAAAAAAATATCGAAGTTCAATTATATCATTTACTTTTTCCAATAAACGACATAAAAAATATACGTTTACTTATTTATTTAAAACATTTAGATACTTAAAATCCTATTTATTCGACTTCTTTTCAAGATGGGTTGTAAGTTTTTAATATGGGTAGACTCTTTAATTTTTCGGATTTAACCTTTTAAGACTGCCTAATGTGCGATTGTCTGTTTTTAGTATGTACGTCTTTGTATGATACGGAGACAAGCACTTTTTTAGTTCCATCTTGAACTTCAAACTTTACTCCATTGTAGGATTATTTTCTTTAAAATATTGTTCTAATTTATTCCCCAAATTTCATTTATTGCTTTTAATGTTTCTCGTGTAGCTATTTTTATGCAACTGTTTTCTAATATTTCCACTAATTTCCTTCGTTAAAAGCACGGTCCTTCAATATTTCTTCGATATTTTGAATACCCAGATCATCAAATCCTTCTCTACCAATATTGTTATTTGTCTTTTTGTATTCATTTTTATTGGTGGTACAGCATTATTTCCAATAATTTCTCCTGGCCACATTTTTTCCAGCAAGCATTTAAAGTGGATTGTTTTATTTATTCGATTATGAATCTAGTCGAATATAAAATATTTTCGTGATGGTTTGATCTATAAGTGTCTAAGCCAAATATGTTAATTAATTTTTAAATCATTGTTTTTTCTAAAACCGTGTTAACCAAAATATATGTCACAATTCATCAACCGTGTTTTATCGAAACCGTGCTGTATAAGGTCCGGATGTATATAAATAAATATAACTCTTATAAAGAAACCCCAACTGACTCCTGATACCTGGGTGGAAGATATCAGCAGTTAGTGTAAAAAACAATGTAATGGCTACAGGACAAAAAGCGGTCTGAAAAAGAAGAGTGTTGTTAGGTAGTCGACGATTGACACTGAATGGATAATAGGATACTATTGCCAATTCGTACCAATGTATTCTGTGTACAAATACATGTCACCGGAAAAAAATTTAAATATACAATAGTTTACGTATTCACTTAGATAAAAGGAATATAATGCAAGCCCTTGTATAACTAAGATCCCTATAATATGTATTACGTAATACTATTAATAATTGATGTATTAAATAATTCATTGATAAGAATTTGATAAAACCAATATTCGTAGAATTGTGAGAATTTTTTATCAAATGCGTAAAAGAATTTGTTGATTTGATGTATTGGTGGGAAACACTTTGAATGATTCTGGGCAATTCCGTTTTATCTTTTAGTACACAAGAAAGTATTTGTAAACAGCATGTGAGTGAGTAACGTGATATGAAGTATTCATATGAGCATCAATCCATAAAAATTAACAGCTCTGCTTTACGGCGATGAATTATGGTTTATAATAAAGGCTCAAAATAGCTATTATTATTTTTGAGATCAGCTCAAAGAAAATACCAAAAATACGGTGGTGCAATTGTGTTTGGAATTAGGGGCAGCGATATACGTAAGATATGTTACGATAATTGATCTGGTGCAATTACGTGCTTCGGATGCCTCAGGATAGTCTCAACCTGCCTGTATTTTCTTCAAACATACCATATTCTGACATCTTGGCAGGTTGTTAAATACTATCAATTTCCAGATATGCTAAGCGTAGCTACAGGGTGCCAGCACAGCCTGGGAACTAATGCCGTATTTAACAAGAAGCGGTTAAAGCAAGTTGCTCTAAGCGCTCGAATCATGGGGGCGCAAGTAAAAAACGAGAACCCATAATTTTCTGGAAGGAATTCAAATTTTTAATTCAGCAGTCAGAGTGAGAGTTAAAAACATGAAATTAAAGGGGGCGTTATGATTTTAATTGATCCAGGGCGCTAAATATGTAGCTACGACAGTGCTGGGAATCTGCCCTTTTTCAATTACCCTTTTTTATCATTCTATTTCTTTTAACTTCAGCACACTTGTGCGTCGTAACCTAAGTCTTGTGTAATTTACATTTACTCCCGGGACATTCCCGTCTAATAAAGCAGATCGCTTTTCGATATCAGGGCTCCGGGATACGCCTGATTAAGACCACGTGTAAGAACGGGGCGCGTGGATGGTGGGCACATTAGGTAGTGCTGGGAACGTGCGAGAAGATTGGCTTGGTATGGAGATTTTTCGTGGTACCGCATGATGCCCCACGTAAAGAGTGGACATAGAAAAAGAAGGTTGAAAAAGAAGAAAAGCGTCCATGTAATTGCCCATTCCAGCAATTCAGTTTTAGTTGAATGTTTTCCTATCGATTTTATGACCAGGACAAAACAATAATAATAATTGTCTTCACCTTACAAATAGTCATATTGAAATACTTTATTTTATCATATTGGTTATTCCAAAGTTACTGCAGAGTAAACAAAAAAAAATATTTTAAAGTTATTTAGGTCGACAGCTGTCAATAGGGACAAAATAACATCGATTAAACATGTGACACAGATTGGTTATCTAAAAATAAGCGAACACTTCCGAAAAATATGTATACACAAAAACAAATGCAAAGACAATTTTTATGTTTGTGAGAACATTATGGAATAGCTGGCTGAATAAGATTGTCTTCTATCAATGTAGTTAGTTTTTTTTTTATTAAACTATGCATTTATAAGGGTAGATCAATTAATTCAACGACTAATTTTAGTGTAAACTTCAGTCAGACTTAACATTACTGGAATGTACGAATAGTAAAAGCTTGATATAATGGATTAATACGAGTGAGATGGTGTCCTTTAAAGCTGAAAGTCCGTTACATAATAATCGGCTACAGAATGCATTTTTAATATTATTATAAGATTTAAAAAAAGAATCAGGCTTTGTTTGAAGTACGTTTTTTTTATAATCAACTGTCTAAAATTGTTATACATAAGACAATAACTTCTTATTCTATATCCGCTTCTTAAATGCAGCATATGGACACCACGAGCCGTCTCCAACAATCCCTGTCGCCTCCTAGTATTCTTGTGTTCTCCCGGGTTATACCTGTATCTTGTAACTCCGCCGAATACATTCTATAGATAGTATTTAGTGGCCTTCCGGGACACCGACGACCGGTCGGCTTGAAGAATACACAGGTCAGGTTCAGACTGTCTTGAGGCATCCGCAATATGTGGCCGAGCCAGATCTAGTGTCACAGCTTCACTTTGTTAGTAATAAATGGCTGCACGGTCCGTTATCTTATCTTCTCATTTCAAACGAAGTCAGAATCCGTCGCAGGCACCTGTTTTCAAAGCTTAGAATACCTTCATCTGGTATTTAACTTTTAATCATGATGTGATACTTATGGTCACCTTCATCTATTTCTAACCACTGTAGAGCATTTTATTTGGTTACTTCTTCTTCGCCATTATTATTCATTGCTTTACAGAAAGCAAGAATTTTCAACTTTTTTAAATCTATGTTTGCTTCTTGGGCATCAAACGATTTCTTCCAATCATTTTCCGGTACTTGCACTTTCATTTCTTTACGTCCATTATATAAAAGTTTTACTGTGCTCCATTTCTGGATAAAGCACAAATATGTATCTAGATCTATACAGCGTGAAGATGACTCTCCACAAATGGACTATTTATATTTCCACATTTTAAAGACCTTAGTAGATTTTTTTACTTCAAAGTAATATGAGTTTGTTTATGATTCTGGGCTTTTTATTTTCATACGCGCATTTTTACTATTGCCTTTATTTTTCAATATGTAAATAACTTGGACATGATCTCATCTATTTAGGCAAAGGGAAGGACACAAAACAATTCATAGATCAATTAGTAAGTCTTAAGGGGGCTACACACGTTCAAGTTTGCATACACAGTCATTTGTGTGTGACCATTAGTTTTTTTCCTGAAAACAGAACATTACTAATTTTAGATAATCCTACGTGCATTTAATATAAGCTAAAAGACCGGCCATCTACGGACATAAAATGAAATAACAAATAAACCATTCATTGGTATGGGATGCTTCAATTTTTATTATTGCTTAGTGCTCGATTTGACCAACAAAATGCACTGTGTGTTTTGACAGTTGATACTTTATATTACAAAACAAAATTAAAGTAGTTTAGATACAATTTTATTATTTAAGTAATGTTGGGAATAAAATATTAAGCGATACAAAAATAATAGTAAACTTATTCAATAGATAATTAGTAATTCTAAGTATGCTAGAGAGACTCGAGTCTGAACTGAATTCAAAGTATTTTTTAGACACTTTCCTAGTGAGGTTCGTAAAATGAAAACAATGAAACAGCATTTTTATAATATCGTAAACTCTTTAGCATACGTATTTTCATGTGACGTTGTATTGTATCTTGGAATCAGTTTAACAATAACATTTATTTATAAAAATAGTTACATAATAATCATAATTCTCGAATTCCATGCTTTATTATTCGTTATGAAGGTTTTCACGTAACTCAAGTAACATGCCTATTGTTGAAGATGGCAACTTTTAGATATTTGATCGAGAAACGATCTCGTGTAATGTGTAACTTCCATTAAACAATTATAATTTCTTGTTGTATGTTTCAGGCTGATGTGTGTGCCGAAATTTGCATCGTAGCACGAACTGTGTGATGCGGCACCGTCTTGTTGGAACCATATGTGCTGTAGGCTTATTGATCCAATTTGGGAACAGTAAAATTTACCAACATGCCACGATACCGATCACCAGTAACTGTTGCAGCATTGCTTCTAGCATCTTCAAAGAAATTACCGCTGACCCAAATAGCGCAGCATACAGTAACAATACGACAGTGTAATGGTCGTTATTGTATCAATTGATAATTTTCAGTGCCCCAACAGCGGCTGTTCTGTTTATTAATAAAATCAGCCAAGTTCAAATACCTCGTCGCTTATGATGATTTTTGCCAAAAATTGTACAATTATTCAAATAAAAGATTTTAATAATTTTATCACGTTGTTGCGGCGTTAGATGTTCTATAATAAATTGTTATCGACCACTCCCTACGACTGTTAAATATGAACTGACAAATGACAGCCAAATTAAAATGGCAGTCAAAAAAATCGGCCTGAAATATGAGTCGTACTCTAATCATACTACGTTTGCAAAACTATAACCTAATAAGCCAGTTTAGAAATATGTATAATACAATTAAGTAAGCCTTATAAAAACTGTATGCATTCATAGACAATCGTGAGATTTTGACACGTTACTTATGTTAATTATTAATTGATAATATTTTGTTAAATTTGTCTTTGGGCTATGGTATGTATATTTTGAGAGACACTGTTTAAATTGTGGGCGGTTATCAAGCGAAGCAATTCTAAAACAAACAGTTTTAATGACATATTGTAGTAGCTAGATATGTACATACTTACGTATTATTTATGGAATGTAGACAAATATGTAGTTATTAAAATAGTAAGTTATGTAATATTTTTTAATGTCCACGTATGGGACATTATGTCACTACTTATTACCGCGAAATAAAAATACACACTGTTTTAAGAACAATTCAAACATATGTGTTGATAAGGTGGATAATGAATGACAGAGCTGTAGCGATAGCTTGGCAAATGATGCATTAGCACCAGGCGCAGTATCCAAAGGGCACCAAAGCCGCTAGGATGACCCATAAGTATTGGTAGTCCGTATGAAATTCGTTGACGCTTGTAACTGTATAAGTTGTATAAAACTTAAACGGTCATGATTTAATTAAGCCTTATTTTAGACAAAAGATAAATAATCTAACGGAATTAATATAAGTGAAGTTACAATATTGTAGACACTTTTACCGCATTGAAATATAAACAGAATAAAATTAGATGTAATGACATTTTTTTATACCATGTTTGCTAGCAAAGTGGAGCATATGAATCGACATTTTGTGAAGATATTCACTTTGAAAGTGGAATATATGGATCTCCTCTATGTGAAGACGTCTTGATAGATTATTTTTCACAAGAATTGTTAATTGCAATTAGATCTAAATGGTTTAAAGGTCTATAAATTGGCTGTCTTGGGATAGTTTTGAGGATAGAATAAGCGCACAAGCTTGTAAATTTATCAACGGGTTTAATTCCAATATTTTCATAACATCGATATAGTTTAAATGTATATTATAATATATATAGTGACATGGATGAACTATCGATCAATTGATTTGCCGAGAACCAATCGTCATGAAAATTTTTCGGTCAAGCTAAACCTTTACCTCGTGGTCGCACGTGCGTTAAAGTAGACACGAAATTATCTCGCATTTTGTAGGGTAGGAGTTGATTAGTTCAGTATTTCCGCTTCTTATATATTGTATATTTAACCCTTTCATTAGTGAGTTAATTTTTTATGCACAGGACTAAAATCTTTCACCGCTTTCAATTCAACGAATATCATAAAAGCAATCAAATTGGTTATACCCATTTGTAAACAATGCTATTTTATTTCCAAAAAAGGATCAATACAAACTGAAAAGTTATTCCAAAATGGTGATAATGTGTACAACATTACCACACGTGGCCGCTTTTATTTCGCAATGAACGGAGCACTTGAAATCAAATTTGAACGCATAGGACTAATTATTGTGAAATTTTACGTAATTTTATAGACAGAAATATAAACAATCTTTCGTTTTTTTTATAAAACGTAATAAATATCGAATAAGCATAGTGAAGTTTTTCAATGTCGAAGTCAACTGTTTATTCCCCATTTTTTTGTAACCTTAAAATGAATGATATGATTGTAATAACTTTTGTCTATCATTGATAAATTTATTTGGTATTTATATTAAAAGAAATAATAACATTTATTAGAAAAATGAAAGAATGGCGTTGAAAACAAGGTGACAAGGCACACGGACCACCAAACTACTCAAAGGGTAAATCTATCTCTAGCAGTTATGTAATTAATTTCCAGAATATTTTGATTTAAGCGTGTACATACAGTTAATAGTTAAAAAGCCCTGTTCCGAATATTGTCCTCCTTTTGACGAGAATATAACTGTATTTATAAAGCACGAGGCTAAATTCTTGCTCCGACTCTGTATTTAGCGAAGACATCCAAGATAAAACATTAAAACAAGTTCCTTAGTTATGTAAATATTATTTAATTAAGGCTGAATACGCGAAGTTCGTTTGACAAAACGGAAAAAAAGCAAACTCAAAATTTAAATTGAGTATTTTGATAATATTTAAAGTAGGCACTTCTGCTATATGGAAAAATGTTCAACTACCTACTAGTTTATTTTATAACATAAACAAATTTGAAACACTGCAAAAAATGAACATTTTTTTTTTCGTCGATGTAAAATAAAATTTTAATCAATTCAGTATTATTATTTCAAGAGATGATTTTTTTACGAAATACGCCAAGGATGGCCAAATTTGATCAATGTGCCAAAATAACATAATTATTAATGCATTTTTCCTGTCCTAGAAACGATATTTAGGTCTTAGAAACTTTTAATGACTATATCCTGCAAATGTACGAAAGGATATAAAGCCGCTTGTAGTTGCATAAAAACAGAAATTAACTGCTCAACGATTTGTGGGAGCTGCAAAGGCCATTTTTTGCACTAACACTCCCTCCAAAACTAGTGTAGTGACTACTACAGGGGACGATGATGACATCGATGAAGAGATGCTTCAGTTGAATGATGAAGAAGACGACT
>JAGVSQ010009999.1:0-12388 GCA_022683975.1 Rhyacophila evoluta
GCGCACACGGAATTGTGGACCGCATATATACGGCTTTGGCACAGAACCGGTTAATGGTTATATTTTATAGATAGAGATTATATCCTAGCAATCAATCAGCTTTATATCTTTGGTCCATAGTTTTAGACTTATGACAGGGTTTCATTCTACTTCTACTTTCATATAAAATAAACATTTGTATTCTTTATTATTAATAAATATTTATAATAACAATATAATTTATTTTGACTAAATACCACATATTTCGCAGTTTCAAGCACGAGTGGCTATAAATTGAAACAGTCATAACTCGGCTATTTACTGAAAATTTTTGCGAAATTTATATTGTATGGTTACAACTTTTAACTTAAAAATACTTTCAATAAATTATTTTATACATATTTTCAAGCACATAGGACGAGAGATTCATTTTACATGATTATCAGGAAGTCTGAGACGGGTTATTATTCTCATGACTTTAACCTTAACAAAAACACAATATGATTATTGTAATGAAATATTTTATTCTTTCAGTGCCACCATATTGGAATTATGAACCTCAAGATATTTCAACATTACTTGGAAGTTCTGTTGTTATAAACTGTGATGCCAAGGGTTACCCAGAACCAAGAACATATTGGTCTAAACAGCACAGTCAGTATTACATATTTGCTAAATATAAAAATAAAACCTCTACATTATGATAAATAATATTGGAATGCCTGTAATAGTGTAATTTTAAACCCTGTCTACTAAAATCAAGACAAAACTGTCATTCATTTTAAGAAGGAAGAAAACATTACTTATGTCATGATACATTATTTGTTTAGTATCATTATTGAAACACTGAGAGTGAATTTATATTTTGATGTATATTTTTAACTTTAAATATATCCATAAAAATTTCTTTACTATTATTTATTTGTAAATTATTATATTTTATTTACAGATAGGGCAAATGATGAATATGACCCAATATCACCCGTAAATGGCCACATAGTTGTCTTCAACAATGGCTCACTTTTGATTAACACAGTTACATCTCAAGATGAAGGAAACTACAGATGTACTGCAGAGAACGGTGTTGGATCAGTATTGTACAAGAACATTGTACTAAGTGTCAATGGTATGAAATTGATCAAGTCACAATATTGATTTGAAATACAAACTCCAATATAATATTACTCCTGTTACTGACAGTGAATCATTATGCTAGATGAATAATGAAACTATTAACAAATCAATAGTAAAAATAACTTTAGATGTATTTATTAACTTTAGGTGTATTTATGTCCAAGGCAAATGTCCAACCTGTTGATCAATTATCCGATAGAATTCTTACTTCATTAGATTTGTCCTAGATGATTTAAATCAATAAAATAATAAATCGGATACACAAATTGATCAAGTCCAAATTTTTTTTTTAATTTTAAGATTTTGAATTTAGAAAAGAATCAATTCAAATAAACCTTGGATACACCTTGGGCTTAATTTTATATATTGAGTTTACTACGAATCTATGGATGTTTATTTTTAATTTTAAGATATCGCATGTCTATGAATATTTTATTTCATATTTTTTTGTGAATTTTAATATTTTTTTAGAACCAGCTAGATTTGATGTTGCCTCTCAAAATATAACAACAAGACGAAACGACCCCGTTACTTTGGTCTGTGATATATTAGGAGACAATCCAATTCACAATGTTTGGACTCATAACACTAATGCAATTGATACTAATAACTACAGGTGAATTTGTATATCTCTATAATGAAATAAAAGAAAATTTTATGTAATATGTAAGCAGACTTGTGTAAATATAAAAGCCAGTCAAGCAGCATGTTAATGAAGACTGACCATAGACAATCTAGAACACCATAATGTGTCATATACAATTCTCTTGCAATTCTTTCACCTCTCATATAGAGTCACACTTGCTTGTATTGATGATAATAATTATACTAAACTGACTCCGTGACAGTAATGAGTAAATTCTGTCAATTATTTTTCAATAAAATTTCTCAAGTCGTTGAATGCTTAAATAACATTAATTTGATGCTTAATAGAATACTGCAATTCTCTATTGCCAAATCTTCAATTCTTGAAATGAATTTTTGTAACATACTGTTTCTCAAGCTTAAATTTTGTAGCATACCTGTATTATCAATAACTTTATATTCTTGTATTAATTAATTAGTTAATAATATAGTTATTCATTTTAGATTAAGTTTATCTGAGCTTAAAAAAGACAGCGGAGTCCGTTCGCAATTGAGTATTGAACGAGCTGATCGTCAGGATTCTGGTTTATATCGGTGTCAAGCAAGCAACTCCTATGGAAGAAGTGAACATTTCATACATCTTGCAGTTCAAGGTTCGCATAAATGATTAAATAAATACAACCCATATAGTTTTAAGTGATTTTTACAATAAGTACACAAGCATATAAAAAGTGCATAATATGAAGCTGGCTTTGTTCACTTCTGATAGCTTTCTCATATCTGTCTTTACAGATGATGTAGTGGAATAGTTTTTCAAATTTCAATGCGTCACCCAATGATATATTTAAGCAATCATTTTAAAAGCATCCCAGGTTTTGCATCTTCAGGTGAATGCAAATCAACAATGCACGAATATCGACGATTCATACAGAAGTCCACAAATTTTTAATTTAAAATTAGTTTCCATTAAACATTATCAGTTGAAACAAATATTCTTTTTACTAAGATGGAAATTAATAAAGCATTTTATTTTACTGGCAACAGAAAGACCAGACCCTCCATCGCAATTGGAGGTGGTGGAAGTGGCCAGTCGGTCAGTTCGCCTTGCATGGAAAAGACCTTTTGATGGCAACAGTCCTGTACTAGGCTACCTGGTGCAATACCAGCCGCTGAACATCGCCACAAAGGACACTTGGGATAATGCCCATATCGTCAACTTAACCATTGCCACCAGTGGTTCTCAATCTTCCAGCGCAAAGTATGAATGTTAATTAATAATATCACATTCTTATTATACTAGAATTGAGGCATGAAATGTCTATGTCTAATAAGTTGGCTGTAATTCAATCCCGAAAACATTTCTTATATAAAATATATAAAAAATTATTAATAAAATCTTATATAAAATATATGAAAAAGTTAATGAAATAGCTTTAAAAATAAAGTTTTCAACCTCTCAAAATATATATGCCACATGATTTGGCTTCTAAGAAAAACCTTTTTTAAAAGATGCTGACATTTATAGATGCTGCTGTCAATATCTCCATGTGTATAATTCGATTAGTATTTTACGTGTTTTCTTTCGATAATCTATATAATAAGTTATAATGAAGACTATTTTATTTAAAACATTGATAACTTAACTAAATGTAAAAAACAACATATCATTTAATTCAAATGGCTTTGTGTATGATAATTTATTTGTAAAATAAAGGAGACTGTTGCTTATAGAATTTTATAAATGTATCAAATTTGTATATTTGAATACGGAGAAAGGACCCTAGAAATTAAGGGAATAGATCAATCCAATATATATGATAAATAATCTGTCTTTGGTGCTCATTTTTCATTTTGAATTGTTTTAAGAATTTGACATCTATTTAACAAAATTTTAATATTTTTTAAATAAGTTTGCCAAAATAGTTAATAAATTTTAAGCAAATTCAAATTATTTAGTTGTATTTCAGTGTGATAGGTGATGCCCTTGAACAAGGTGTTGTCAGCGGCCTCATTCCAGATACTACATACTCCATGCGAATGCTGGCAGTCAATCAGATCGAAAGCAGTTCATTCACCGATACCATTGTAGCCAAGACTCAAGAAGAAGGTACGTACAATAATTCAATACGATTCCACAGTATATGTTTCTAACAATTAATGGTATATGATAACTTAAACTTTTTAGTTAGTAGCAGTTATATATTAGTTGAATTATATTAATGGTACAAATGTGAAACTCATTATTTGTCATTCAGCTCCAACGGAACCCCCACAGAATGTTCAGGTGATACCAGGAGAAGCAGGAGAACTGCTCGTCTCATGGCAGGTAATCAACAAAAATCTTTTACACCCGTTACCATACCTACTAAAAATTCTCTTATTTGAAATCACAATATTACATGTTATGCATTTTAATTGCGTAATTGTCTTTAGATTATATGATTTTTAATATAAAATCAATTACTGCTTACCATTTTTAGTACACTGTCGTAAGTCTGAATTTGGATATTTTGTGTTATGAATGCAGCTAAACTACACATTTTTTCTTCTATCCTAGAAGTCATTGAAATATTTCTACAAAATTTATTTGGCAAGACACACTCGAAACTTCAGTATTCTTTTAAATGTATTGAATAAATATGGAAAAGAATACTCCAGTAATTATAATACAACAATGTCTTTCTTAAATCTTTATGAACTCTTCTTAATATAATAATTAAAAATGAACACTGCATAGCAATTATACATTAAATCAAGTACATTAACATGGATCAAAAAGTCTGTTTTTGCCCTTTTTCTGGTATTTCTGGGAGTGCGATATATTTAAGCTTATCTATCAGATTCTCGCTTTCACTTTTATTGTATATAACTTATTGCCTATATTACAGGCTCCGTCTCGTACATCTTGGAATGGCCCACTCCTTGGTTACACAATTAACTGGTCGGAAGCTACCGAGGTAGATGGTGGGACATCATCAGCTCCCCCACCTCACAAATTCGCCACAGTTAAAGGAGCGGGAACTGATAGGTTCACACTAACTGGCCTGAGACAGTTCACACGATACAGGATCACTGTTAGAGCTTACAATAGAGCCTCTGCAGGACCACCCAGTGCTCCCATCATGACTGTTACAAGAGAAGGAGGTAAAAAAAATTAAAGTCATGGCCATTCAAAATTTATTGCAATCATTTACAGTCCGCTCTGGAATTTTTAATTCACCATTTCATTTCTATATCGAGGACTCAATTTATTCTTATTATATGCCAAGTGAAAGATAAGAATTTAATTCACTGTACTTTCTTACAAAGTATTGTATATACTTGTCACCATACACATAATCTTGTGATTATGCTGAGGCATATAAAATACATATTGCTTGCATATTTTCTCCTTCTCAGCTCTAAAGCCACAATTCGATATTATCCTGCCTTGTCAAAGATTACTTCTAAATTACTAGGATTTATAAAATATTAACATTTTCTCGAATATTTTAGTTCCAACAGCGCCCCCACAATCAGTTCGCTGTGCTCCATTGTCTTCTCAAAGTTTGAAGATAGAATGGGCGATGCCGCCACGCTCTCACCATGGAGGCACTATACTCGGCTACAAGATTCTCTACAAACCTATGTCGGATATTTACTGTAAGATACACTAAATAATATCAATTTATTTTTAAATAATCTCACTATATTAAATACATAATATTTGATAGAAATGATGTCTAAGTCAGTATATTTTAAATAAACTTTCTTGCTATTTATAATATCGTATATGATTTTATTTTTTCAAATAGAAATCTCGAACCTCCTTAAAATTTTGAATTTTTTTAATAGCTGGTGAAATAGCTCCTGCATCAGAGGTGAAACGAACCAGTAGTAGTGAAACATATCTCCATGCACTCCTCAAGTACACCAACTATTCAATACAAGTACTAGCCTACACAGTTGCGGGAGATGGTACACAGAGTCCAGCAGTCTTTTGCACAACAGAAGAAGACGGTAAGGAAACAATTATACTACAACATTAACACGTATATTATTTATGAATGACAATATGAACACTATTTGATGATTATTCTACAAAATTACTGTTCATCAACTTCTTTTCCTTAGTTGAATGGATAAAAATGTATGCTTAGGAATCAGTTTGAATCTCAGGTTGAAAGAAAAAAACTGCATATAAAACCAATATACAAATGGTAATTTTATTTATCCTTCTGGTATATGTTTTTTACTATCTGCTTTATAAATTATAAAAATTACAGTAAAATTTGGTTATCAATAGCATCAAATGACCTTTACCTATTAGCCCTCATGTAATGTTATCGAGTAATGTGACCTTAGTGACCCAAATTTTTGCGCACCCCTACTTTATATCTTAAGGATGTTTTAATAAAATTTAAATTATTATCATATCTTATTCAACCATTTCAGTTCCTGGTCCACCAGAGGATATAAAAGCAATACCACTCACAGCAAACTCCATTCTCGTCAGCTGGTTACCACCAAAGAAACCGAATGGAAAGATTGTTTTCTACACATTATACTACAGAGAAGCTAGTCGGTAAGATTGAGACCAAACCTACTGTTACTATTAATTTTATGAAAAAAACGTGTTGCTAAATCTAGTACCAGAAAGCTGACTGTCAATAAAATCACTAGAATATAATATAATAAACCAGCATCATAATAAGCCTGGATTTTTTGGATGAAGTCATCTTCTAGCTGGTTTCATTCTTTTTAACTCTTTGCCCCATGAATATAATACAGGTTTGAGTTGTCATCTAACTTACAGTTACAAAACTGAAAGTTACTAACCATAAAAATTACAATTATGGGACATGATATTATAAATCTAGTAGCTTTTAACATACTTTCGACTTTAATTTTATCATTAGTATAATATTATCGTTACGATACATACAATGGCAATTTTAGAATTGTGTAATTTTCAGTTACTAATTTGTAAATAATTATAAAAGTTTAGTTGAATAATATAATTGATTATTTTGTAGTGGTGGACAGCCAACAACTCAACTGGTGAATGCCGCTGAGATTAGCAGCATTGCTACAATCGGCTTGGGAGGAGCCGTGGAAGTGAGGCGGCTAGCTGAGAAAGGTCGCTATGAATTCTGGTTGACAGGAAATACTGGTGCTGGTGAGGGAGAAGCTACAAGCCTTGTTACACAGACCACCACTACCAGAGGTTTGTGTACTTTGTGTAGTAGTGTGTTAATTTAGTGTTGATATTTATTGTTGTATTGTTATATTGTGCTTGGTGTGGTGATGTTTCATATTATTTTAATTACATACTAAATACAAGTCAAATTCCATTTTAATGAAACTCGTGGGGTCACCCATTTTGTTTCATCATACAGAATATAGAGAAAAGTTTGTTTGGGACACCAAAAAATATACACTATATTGGAAATTTCGTTACTTCGTTTTCGTTATAAAGAGATTTGATCTATAATTGTATTTATTGTACCTACTTATGTTCTGTTTAAATATGCTTGCATTAATTAATATAATATCGTTTGTTATAAACAATGAATTATTACAGCGGGAGCAAGAATTGCTTCATTCGGAGTATCAGTACGTGGTGGAGTGGGTCGATCGCTAGTCCTCGGCTGCATGGCTGTTGGTAATCCCACTCCGAGGGCTCGGTGGCTACATGCTCAGAAGCCTATCACTCACAGTCACCTCTATAGAGTCACTGACGATGGAAATCTTCTTCTTCATAGTGAGTAATTAAAACATTTAATACACCATATGTTGATTTGTTCAATGATCGAATATACATGCAAAGCATTTATCACATCGCCCATATCAACATTGACAATATTATGTATGCCTCCTTAATTAAACTTCAATAGCTGTGAAAATACTTTAAATTAAAAATAAGCCAGACACTAATAAATAGTATTGTACAACCAAAAGAAGCACAAACAATACATACTACTTCTTTACTGTAGAAAATCTTTTGTTTTATAAAGTTCATAGTTATTGGAGATAAACATTACATAACCACCACATTCAATTCTGGTGGCTTTTATTGTCAGAATGAGAACTTCTCCATCTTACTCACTATTGAGTTGTCTCCAAACCTTATAAATGTGCATGGACTTTTGAAATTGAAGTTGTAAGATGAGCTATGGGTACATACACTTACTTATCATTTCACATATTGATATTGTTTTAAAAGAAAATATTTTCCTCGTGAATTATTGAAAGTGGTGCCATGAACTACCATAAGCACATTAACAATGACTGATAACCAATATGTTATGCATGTAAATTTATCTATTTTTATGTGATAGTGTTATTGATATTAAATGAACAAATATGACACAGCACAAATTGCTAAAAATCTGTTTTCAATTTCAAAGGTGTTGATCGTGCAGTGAGCGGAAACTACACATGCTCTGCCAAAAATCTATTTGGCTCAGATGACATTGTCTACACGGTCATTTGTCTGATGCCTCCTGGCTCTCCGACACTAGAAGTTCTTTACACTACCGCCAACAGTGCTCAAGTCCAATGGAGGCCAACTAATGACGGAGGATCTGTTATAATGGGTAAGGAAATATAATTATTTAATCTTTTTTCACAAGTTTTCATAATCTCCTCAGATGAATATATTTTTGACAATATTTAAAAAAACATTCCTAAACAAAAAGATTCTTACAAATACTTGCCAATGCCACTCAATCAAGACTATTTGTATTATACATATGTTTGAAGAAATATTTTTTTATACCATGTTCGCCCCCAAAGTGGAGCATATGGATTTACACAGTGTGAAGATGTCTTGATAGATTTATTTTTCACGATAATTGTTTATCAGACAGTTGCTCAATCCAATTTGCATCAGGTCCTGTAGACAGTTGTGGAAATCGAACTCACATTTCCGGAACTACAAGGCAACCCATACACTACTGGGGAGACTTAAAGAAATAATAAAGTTACATTATATTTTTTCCACAAACTGTTTTTCATTAATCATCAAGACCAGTTTTGTCCAATCGGAAATTTTCAACATAAGCAGAATGAGTCGTGTTTTAAATAAAAACTTTCATTGATGTTTCTCCAATTTTCTATATCCATAACATTATTTACCGGTCGAAAATGACAGATTGCCCAGTTAAATATTAAATCAAAGAACTTTATATTTTTAAATGAAATGTATAAAATGTTAGATGATAATTCTAACTCACTTAATCAAAAAAAAATTATAGGTTATCATCTTAGCTATCGGCGTTTAGAAGAGATAGCTCAAACTGTGGAACTACCATCTGAGGTTACATCTTACAATATTCAAGGACTGAAGTGCGGCTCGCGATACTCCTTCCAAATAACAGCATTCAATAGAGTCGGCAAAGGAACAGCAAGCTCTCCTGTCAACATCAACACAAAAGGAGATGGTAACTATTACTCTTTTCGTCGTATTCAAATAAATTATTTCAGCTCACATTGGAGTTGTTGAAATCTTTTATTTGCTTCTTCTATATTTTAATTCATAACTTGTTGAATGGAATTGTATTAAAAAAAAATATGCCAGATTTAAGCGGTAATATCACTCTTTAATCAATTGGCATCTTAAACTAATACAACAAAATACTCAAAGAAAAATAATAAATAGATGTACAATTAATAATTGTTATTTGAATAAATTTTTTCACTTTAATTCACATTGGCATTGAAACTTCAGCTCAAATGTTTTTTTTTCATACTAGCATTCAATTAAATATTATTTATCTATACAGCACCGAAACTTCCCGATGACTGGTCAGACCTGATGTGGAGCAATGCCACATGCATCGTGCTGGATGTGCGTAGATCCCTGGGGGAAAATTCATTCCCCGGTTGCCCAGTGACATCTGTCGGGGCAGAATGGCGACGCGGCGGTAGCGGTGGCGCTTGGCGAGCTGCAGCTGCTGCCGGACCAGCCGGCGCTGTCTCTCTAGCCGGCCTTACTCCTGCTTCTTGGTATGAAGTCAGACTGACAGCAGAAAATCATGCCGGCAGAAGTTCCTCCATTATCAGAGCAGCCACAACTACTCTTACTGGAGGTGCGTCATCAAATTTAACAAAATCTACAATTAAAATTGATATTATATTAATTCATTTATCCCACTATTAGAAATATTTCAATGTTAGTTATCTACTAATTGATTTATTGTATTCTTTCAGCCCTAATTGCACCTCCAGCTTATTTTCCAATGGAACCACTTCATCCTCATGATTTAGATGGATCCCAGGATAATATTTTCAATCTTATATCGATAATATTTGCAATAGTAGCGGCTATTTCCACACTCTCCGTAGCCTATTTACTTGTAAAAAAGAGGAAGTAAGAATATTTTCAATTTATTTCATGAAGTTATATTTCATTTAAATAATTTGTTTTATTTGGCAATACAAATAACAGATCATAGAGGTCAGACAAATGTAGAAGAATTTGCTTTAATCCCACTCTACTGTTATCAATAACTGTAATTGTGGTTTATGTGAACTGAATGCTTTCTTTATAACTATAAGCTCAACTGAAGTAGTATTTATGATATTGAAGATTTCAAAAAGAATCTCTATAGCTTTTTTTACATCTCTATTTACTTACTATTATTGTGTTGTTTACCTGGCTTTTCTAATGCTTTCATACCATAGTAGACAAATTACATAACATAATATTAAGACATTACGTTAACAAAATAATGTATGTTTAAAATAATGGAAAATATAGAAAGCGGATTGTGTTTTTAGTGTTCTCTGCCACTGTAGCAACCAATCGGAATATGGTGAAAACAGGCAACGCAGCCAATCACAAGCCAGCGATGAGAAAACAATATGTGCTGAACAGCAAAATATGAGAAACTGCCAACACGATTATTCCACTTCACCAATCAAAGGACATGCTGAGAAAATGAGGAGAGAATCGGCAGGTATGTAATAATAAATAATCTTGATTCTGTTTTTCAAGTATTGTAAAGAAAATGCGGCTATAAAAATATAGCTTACTACCACTAACCATGGAACAGTAGTTCATATTTTGTTTCGCGGATTAATTATAATTTTTTCATGCATGACAATATTCATATATTATTTATTTTACTAATGGACCACTGTCCTTTAAAAATCAATAAAGATCATATGCTCTGTTGTATTTGTTTTAGAAATGTATGAAATTAGTCCATATGCCACATTCCAAGTGGGAGGACCAAATAGACCAGTCACAGCATCAACCCTCGACCACACTCTGCAATTCCGAACCTTCGGACACATCGACAATGATGCACTACCACTACAAGCGCCTTGCAAGCGGCACTACACACAAAAATCTCACAGGCATACTAACTCCAAAGGTAAATAAAACACATTATTAAAATATTAACATAACAAACCAAATCCAAAGAATCCAAAATAGATTAATGTTATCAACCAAACACCTACTCCTTCTTAATAATATATTTGGCTCAAGGTGTGTTTAAGAATTTTTTTAAATGTTAATTATTCAACAGATGAAGACAAAATGAGCAGTGGATGTGAGCTTCAACCGTTAAGAGTCAGAGGTCGCTCACGACAATGTTCCGGACCATCGTACTGTGTGCCAATCCCTCAACAAGGTATAAATAGACTTATATGAATAAAGTAAGTTATACAATGCTAAAAACCTCTCAGCATACTCCTAAATAAAAGTACTTTCTAATTGTCCGCTCATTTATTATTACAGATATGTTCCAGCGTGAATCAAGTACAGAGTCAAATGAGCTATCTCCGCCCCTAGACAGAGCTCGTACTCCGCGACACTATGCCGATAGAGCTTTACAAATACATCAACCACCACATTCCTCTCACAGTTAACCATATTGTGAACAATGATTTTTATAAGCCAATTAATTTTGTAAACCGAAAAATATACGGCCCATTATATTTGGAATACATAACTTTTTCAGCTCAATGTACGCAAGGTGTAGGTACCTAATTTATACATTTTCCTAATCTGTAAGTCTTTTATATACAAATTCTATACATATTATAATAACGAATATTTGATATTCTGTCAACAAAAAATTACTTATTATTTATGTCATGTAAATAACGGTAACAGCCTGTGACAACCATTGTATCCAACAAAATGCTCAATTTGTTGAATTGAAAAAACAAAGTCCTATTTACTTCACATCGCTTTTGATTTTTAGTAACTTTATCTTTCGAATCTAAAAATAGATATCGTCGGTGTAAGTTCAATATTATGTATCGGCCAATAAATTCAAAGTACATTTTTTTGGCACTTTCCATTGAATGGCACAAACTGCACTGATTGGTGCATTAATTAACTTACAATTGGTCAAAGTCAATACCACCAATGAAACATCCCCACCAAAGGAGCAAACATGATTCCCTACTCTTCAACATTCTGTCAAAAAGTTTTTCTGTGCTACATATTACGCTTACACTGACGATATTTCTTTTAATGATTTAATAAATTTTCATAGCCAGTATGCAGAATTTTTCTCCTGTCATAAATACTATCATAAATGTTGAAATAAAACATAAGTATAATTTAAGTATTTCGTCAATAATGAACACATTTTTTTAGAAACATTAGTTTAGATAAGAATGTGTTTACTAACTATTTTCTGTTTATTTATTAATAATACTAATAATAATAATAATGACTCTTCAATTA
>JAGVSQ010010000.1:0-13218 GCA_022683975.1 Rhyacophila evoluta
GATCTGTCTAACTTACTTGGTAGACACTCTCTTTTTCCTTCTGTATATATTTATTGGTTGTAATTATTTCTTTATTCTTTTTTTATATTCTAATATGTTTTTGATATTTTCGTCATAACTATATGTATATCGTGTTGTTGACGTACTAAACTTGTAATTTATAATGTTGCAACATGTCATAAATAAATAAATTAATAAAATTATACATTCTTTGTACATTTTTAATGTGCGTTACACGAGAGGGGTATTTCCTAAGTGAACTTATTCCACTATTCCAAGATGTAAATCAAAAGATTTTGAACAAGTTTTTTATGTATAAAACAACCATTTAGAATGTCAGCTAGTAAAAAATCGATTTTTAAAATATATAAAACAAAAATAAACATTGTTAAACATGTGATATGACTATTATATAGAAGAAATTCTTTTTTAAATTTTGACATAGTCAAATAAGTACACCCCCTTATGTATGTTGTCTACTTATTATACTATTTTTAATTAAATTAAACGTAGTTTTTAGATTAACTTGCCTATACTTAGTATGCCGGCATCTAATTTTATATAAAATTAATATGCGCTTAAATGAAAAGATGCTCCAAGTTTTGAAAACGTAATTTCATATTAATATGTCATTAAAATAGCTAAACGGAATTATATGAGCGATCAGATGATAGCATGCTGTACTTTGTAGCAAATCTAAAATTTGGAAATGTTTCCTCAGTAAGTATTTTATGATCATACTGTACGGTGTACTAGAACAACGTGCGAAAATAAAATATAAAAAAAGTCAACTATTTCCTTAAAACCGTGTCATTGTTATAAATTTGAATATGGAAAAGCTTCGAATAGTCATTATTAGCTTGGATCTATTTACATACCGATAACAGCCGAAGGCTTTTTCTATTTCATGTAGCTGTATTTGAATACATGGAATTTTATGTTTATGTATTTTTATACCGCTTGCATAGACATTTTAGTCTATTTTACTAGTTGTATACTAAAAAATATTTGAAATTTAAAAATATTTACGTAATATGTTTGTAATTTATAATTCTTACCACTAGCTCCATTCAGACCGGATATACAAATATATGTATGCACATAGTTTTCAAGAAAGTAATTTCATAACAAATATATATGAACTTTCATAGATAAATATCTGTATCTGAGAAGATCTTTCCACGTGTATCCCAGGAACAGCTTCTTACAATCTTGTTTCGAGTGCACGTGCATGATCTGTATTATAAGCTCTATCGAGACTTCGAAATCTTAGGGTAGATTATATGGTATGTTCTTAGCAAGGCTAGATATTAAGAGGGCTAAGTTAGCTAGAATATGAAACACGCACACTCTAGTGCAAGAATACCAAAGTTTTGAGGAGCTGGTCCTGGGATATTTGAAGAGTACTTCACGTTCGTTACGCCCGAATAACGTGCGTAGATACTTGACATACAATATAAGAAAATATAAAGTGTCCTTTTTAAAGAATCGTTCCACTCACACTAATGCAGCGGGTTCCAACCTTTACACTGCTACATCTCCCCGAAAAACACCCGCATCCCACTTTATTTTTTTACAAATATAATATAATAATATATACACGTTTAAAATAATAAAAACTAAAAAAATCTTGGCATCTCTCCATAGCAATATTCAGCGCCCACCAGGTTGGAAACCGCTGCATTAATATATGATATTTGCATATCTGTATGAGAGATTTATATCTATAACTTCAACACACTTGAATGCGTGGCAACCTAAGTTTTGGCTAGTGTATCCTAGAATACTCCTGTCGAATAAAGCAGATCGCTTCTCGATATCAAAACTCTGGGATACGCTTGATTTAGACCAAGTGTAAGAACGAGTTGGATGTCTTAAGATAACACTGAAAATATATACACCCATCGAAAACGAAAAAAAGGTTTCGATTCGGATGTTATAATAACTGCCTCAAAATTGTATAAAGGATTACACTTTTTATATGAATATTGAATAATTTTTAAGTACCCATAGATGTTCGTGTCGTTTTAAATGCTCCTAGATTAAATTTAATTATTAATACTAGTTAGCTATCAAAGTTTTTGATGCTACCATCGCAATCTATTCATAAAAGGGTTATCAGTTCCAAATTAATAGCGATAAACTTTGTAACAGAATAATGGCTTTGTAACATTAATCTTTATGTTACAGTTTCCTTCAACAATGGGTTCTTTGTGACATTTCTTTTTCACCAAATCCACTATGACGTAAATTCTTTATGATTTTCATTGTTACACCAAAGTTATCTATAAAACGGATCATAACATAACTGATATAGATCAGTTAGTGAAAATATTATGTTTTATTTTTAACCTTTGTTGAATTAATACAATAATAGATTATTAATTAATTGGTAAATTTCTAAATTGAACTTACTACACTATACCAAAATTTAAGGGACAACATTTTCAACAAGTATTTTCATATAAAATAACCATACTAGTATGTAAGTATGTAAAATAATACATATTAAAATTTTGAAATTTATGAAATACGGTATTTACAAAAACACTAGCTCAAAATGCTCTCCTTCAAATTTTGGCTAAGTGAAATAAATTCGTTTTGAATATATCCATTGCATATATTACAATCATTTATATAAAGTTATTAAGAAAAATTTTCGAAATAATAAACTTATGTCAAATAATGTCTAAGTGTCCAGTATCAAATTTAATATTTTGTTAAATTTAAATTTCCTTATACCGTATACTTATATTTGAAATTTAAAAAAATAAAATAAATAGTTACTTTATTTGATGCCTGACAATTTCAACTGGACAAAAATGTATTCTTTTTAGCGTGTCGATTCTAGATTATCAAACGATATATAGATCTTTGTATTGATTGATAACCAATTCTTGTGAGAAATAACCTGTCAGGACACATTTTTGCGCTGCGAAAATCCTTATACTTGTAGTTTTCAAGCTGTGCGTCAAGTCTTCACATCGTAGGAGATCCATTCATTTCATTTCTGGGGTGAATATCTTCGCACTGTGTAGATCAATATGGTTTAATACCAGAGTGAACACGATTAAAAATAGGTATGCTTTATTTAATTAAATAGAAAGGAAAAATACACTGCTAATAAGAAATAGAATTGTCACCATAAGAAATTTTATGAAAAAGAAGTACCTCAAACATCAAATATAAAAAAAAGGAAATCTTTATGGTCGATATTGCTAATTTAATTAAGTCCCGTATATTTTATTCGTTAATTTAATAGTAACGTTGAAAAAATTTGAATTTGATGTTTTAATAGTGTTTAAAAGAGAGTTTTTTATAATCGTTAAAACTTTTGTCGTGTTTTATACAAGGTGTTGCTTTGTCATGAGCAAATTATCATTATATTCAAGACTCCCGGATACATTATTTTGATTTAGTTGAATTTTGTTCAAGTAGGAAGAATTTAGAGCGATAAGCTGTCACCATCACAACGTTTTGTCATAATATATAATTAATTCTCGGAAAGGTAAATCCGCTTAGAGGCCGTAATGAGCGGCAGAGTATATTTTCAGCAAAAAAATGCCTTTGTTTTTTTATTTGATGGCAAACAAGACCAGAGTGTGAGTTTCATAAAATAGGGGAGTCACAGGGACAGACAGACATTTTTGCGATCTGATAACGAACTGAAGATTCACGTCACGCTTATTTCAGAGTTCTCCCTATAGGCGCGAATCCCCTTCGTCACTACACTTTTGCACTATGGCAGTGATTATTAACCAGCTAAAAAACAATCAATCAACTAAAATATAGCTTAATAACATAAGCACCAAATAAGCTGATAGACTATATAAACTGACGAAAATTAGTTTTGAAATAGTGCACTTTGAGTGTTAAAGTTTGTAAAAATATCAGTTCACATAATCTACACCTAAGCATTTCAATTGTCGAACAATTGCTTCATGAAAACAATGTATTTTTCCAATAAGCTACACCGTAAATAAATTCTTAAATAGTTGCAGCATGTTTTATTGAATTATAGATTTACCATGCCTGCTCTGAAAGAGAAGGATATGGATCTACACACTGTGGAGATGTCTTATTCGAAAATGGAGATTTGCATTTTGAAAACATGTATTTGATTGTCAATCCAATTTTTCTTCCGAATCTTGTTTCCATATTTTTTTACATTAGCCAAATGATTAGCGTTTCCTTTGGTCTAAACAGTTATGAGTTCAATTTCCACAGCTAACCTTTGTTAAATTATTATACAAATAGTCTTATTGGTGTATTTTATTGAAACGTTTTTACCATCTTCACTTTCCTCTGCTTTTGGCTTACTATTTTTCAAAAAAATGGTATCTGCTCAACCCACTGGGTATTGACTGATTTTTTTTAAATCCGATAAATGTAAAAGTTAAACCGAAATCCCTTATGAACGTGCAAAGTATGAAACTAGAAATTGTAAGATATTTGCAATGCAATATGATACGAAGCAAGATAGAAATATTTTGAAGATACAATGTTTGAGTGAATAGTTAATTTAATATCTGTAAACTAAATAAATAAAAATGTGTTTGGTCGACAGTTAATATTGGATATTTTACAGTAATTTTAACTACATTTAAGCTGCGAGAATACAATAAACGCATACATTACTATAAAAAAAGTGCTTTCTTCATTTTTAAATGTGCCTATATATTATCAATAGATTTCGAAGAAAACCTGCAATGAGCTTTTAAAGACAATTCACATTTAAAAAAAAACCATTAATGACACTTTTTAAGTTCAGCACAACTGTTCTGTATTTTGGCAGTTGGTAACATTCGGTTAAATAGTAAATCTCTGAGGAGTTGCTCTTTGTAGGAATTAAATAAAGTTGGATACACACAGAGCCGCTAAGTTACGTGGTAATTTATCTACTTACGCAGAATGATTTATAAAAACGTAGATTTCAATAAAATTTAAAGATACGTAATATATTACTTTAAATGTTCTAGTTATTTTTAACGCTATCCGCTGTATAATTTAACTCGTACTATCATTTATAACTTATTTTCAATATCTGGAAGTATGTTTTGTAAATGATCAGTCACTTATTGCGTACCCATGCCATGTCTATTAGTTTTAATCGGGCTATTAAAATTATTTTTAACCTTTAGCATACCATGCAAAAAAAACTTCTTAAAACCATGGTGTAACGCAGCGTCACCTTATGCAATTAGCCGTTTTAAGGCATGTAAAAGCAAATTAATTGCTTTGAAGAGTCGCATATGTATCTATAATAGTATATTGTTATTATTTTACTCTTTATTTGTATGCAGATGTTGGAATTTACGTAACGTTCTGTAAAATATTAAAAGCATGAATAAGACAAAATAATATACGCCGTACGTGGCTTACGGTATATCTCGTTCTGAATTAACAAAGAATGAGTTTAAATCTATCCCAAATAAAGCCAGGTTATAAAATAAGTATATTTTTAAGATAGCTATTTAGTTTTCCTATAATCACAATATTTGTAGCTCCTTGTTTCTGTAGTAAACACTTGTTAATCACTCAGCATTAGAAGTCATCAGCTTAAACCTCACACCTGAATTATATAAAATTATATATGCTTCATAAGACGAGTGGTTAAGTGGTGGAAATAATCTGTAAATATGCTCCCAAGTACTTAAACTGTAAAGTTGTGCATATTCTTCATTAGATCCAGACATGATATTTTTCATTTTCACCGGTCGTATTTTATCTTACAAGTATTGTTAATAATAATGGCAATATTGTCTCATATAATGTATTATAATATATACTAGTCCAGTTTTATGTGTAACATGTCTGTTTGAATATTTTATTTCTTTGTACAATGTTAAGTACATACCTCTTCATGTAACTTCACAAAAATATTATGAACCTCTCTTGAATTGTGAGTATCAGAAGAACGTATTGGTCGATTTCTTTTCATTTGAAAGATACCCATCAGAAAATCGCCTTTGAATATAATATTCATACACCCGAGTACACTCTATACAAGTGCCTTTGTTTTACTTTAAGTCTGTATGATAAAGCCTTTTATTGTTCCGTGAAATATAATGTACCCTTCATTCAGCATATCCCTGGTGATAATTCGTCATCATTCAACATATATTTTTAAAGTTTTAATATTTTATTTACCACATAAATTATAGTATAATATAATACAAGATGTGTTTCTTCTTCGTATGAAAGCTTTGAACAGTAGAGCAATTAAATATTTATTCGTTTATTCAAGAACTTAAACTTACTATCGATAGGAGTAAATAATTACTTGAAATAAATTGGAGACATTTTTATTGCCTACAAGGAAAACTATGAGCAAATTAACACCTTGTTACAGTCATTATTCTGTATCTAGTAATATATTAACAGAATAGTAAAATAAGTGAGAAGTTACGAGTTTGATCGCGACATCTGCTTGGTTTAAAATAATCAAAATGCAGGACAGGATGCTTATTGGGTTGAAAAATTGTTTGACAACCGATTTTCATGAAAAATAATCGGTCAAATCATGTCTTCACATTACGGAAATCCATATATTCCACTTTCGGAGTAGACATATTTACACTGTGTAAATTCATATCTTGCACATTAAGAGTTGACATGTTTTAAAAAGTAAAAATAACCCGGTATAATTTTTATTATTAATGGGATATTTTTTTAGAAATGAGAAACTATAAAACAATATGATTTATTTAATAATATTGATTTTATAACTTTATACTAATCGACAAATTTCTCACCATAAAAATGACAATTAATAATATGAGTTTTTACTTTTTGGCTATATTTCATTGTAAAAATTCTTTACTGCTTACAGTTTTAATGCGAAAACTTATTCTTACAACCTCAAAATTTTAACATGTGTGGTAAAAAAAATCCTTGTTAGAGAGCAGTCATTTTTAATTTGCATACTTGCAGTCTTTTTATTAAATTTACTCAACAAAAATATGATTGAACGCTAAGTATGTGAGGTTATAAGGGTGATGAATTTATATTATAACATGCCGGTAGAATAATATTGTATTATTCCTCTTGGAATAGGATATGAAGAGAAAAATGTAATAAATATAATTTTCATAAGACATTTCAATGAAATCCAATATGCTTTATATTTTATTAACTTTGCGAATATTCTTTTTGTTTCTGTTCATAAATTTACAGTGTACCTGCTTTTTCACAAAAGACAAACTTCAGAGCTCATTATCTTTCCAATTGTTAGTTGGTTTCCTTTTGTATTTATTATGTCCACCCATTTCAATTTATAAAATAATTCAGCACAAAACTACACGCTTCATACAATGCATGAGATAACATTATCTAAGGACCTGAAACTGAAACATTTAAGTTCATTTTTACTTAAATATTATAATATTTTATTTGAATTCAAACCATAACAAACACAATATCACTCATTGTAGATGCAATAGAGTGTTAATTTAGTTTTTACTCAAAGAATCGCATATCTCAGCAAGATTTTGTATCCTTGACGGATTTTCTGAAACAGAAAATTACTTGGTTTTTTGCAATTTAAATAATAAAATGTGTTATTTTAAATTAACTCTCACTGCGCTATGATTACAAAGACTTCATTTTGTATATATTCAGCATAAAAACGCCCATGATTTCATTGATGTCATTTAGAAATAAAAACATTAATCCGTATAAACAGAAATAATCATTTTGTATTTAATCTAATAATGGCGTGTACGCTTATGTATCAAATGACGTTTACACGTGTGTAAAAGCGGTAACTCAAAACAGGTATTATACCATGCTAAATTGGAAAAGAACTATGCTGAAAAATGAAGCATATGAATCTACGCGGCATTCACTGTCAAAGTAGAGTATATAGACCTCTAAAATGTGAAAATATATCTTGATAGATTATTTTCTATGAGAATTATTTTTCTGACAATTTCTCAAACCAATACGCATCCAATCCTGTATTTTAAGATTTTCATAATCCAGCAGATTTGTGAACCAACGTTTTACTTAAAACACAGAAAATAATAGCCTTATGACGTATTCTAAGAAAAAAATATTTCAAATATGGTTCACTTTGAACGTTTTTTGTCAAGCGTTTAGTAATCTTCTTATGTATGTAAAAGTTTATCATAAAAAATGTACCTAAGAGACTTTTTCTAATCCTCAACGCTTAAACTAAAAGCATCCACTCAAACATAAACTAGTTTTCTGTGATGGTGTCATAAATTTTTCTTTAGAAAAAGAAGAAAAAAAAAACTTTTCCAACTGAGACAATGAAATAGTATTATTTTTGGGACTTGAATTTATGAAAACTATTTTTCATAGACAGATTTAAAAAAAAAAGTATTGATTTGAATCACAACTATTGCTGTATATTTTAAAAAGTAAGATAATAATGTTTTTATCTAATCTTTGATAAAATTAATGATTCTCAACTAATAAAGTGCTATATTTTAGATTCAATAATAAACAAACATTGATCAAATTTTATTTATAGAAATTCTTGATATTTTGTATATTCATGTTTAAATGTCAATATGTTTGATTTCTTTCATTTATTATTCTAGCTAATACATACAAAAAATACTTAACATTTATGCATAATTTATCAATTTTAAAAAACTATGTGACTCACATTATCGGAATATTTTTTTGACTATGTCCACACCGAAAGTAGAGCACATGAATCTACACAGTGTGAAGAGTATGTGGATCTACGTAATGTCAAAGCATGTAATGTCAGATCATTTTTTACAAAAATTGATTGTCAGATTATTGCTCAACCCATTGGACAACACAGTTCTGCACTTTCGGATTTTGAAAAATTCGACAGATGTGAAAATTGAACCAGCATTCCCCGAATGTAAGACGCGTGCAATTACCTCTACGCTGGTGGGCAGACATGATTGTTTGTTTAGTTTCATAAAAACAATTAATCTAAATTAATTTCTCCTAGTATGTATGCACACATACGCATATAGTTAATATTTTTTATTATAGAACAAAAAATACATCAGGCTCTAGAAATAGTCCCGTCCCAGTCATAAAAACTCCGTCCTAACATGAAACAGCAAAGGAGTGAAATGCGTTTCAAGCGATCATTTCTAGATTAACTGTTTTATTTGAAATTTTCAAAGTCATTTCCGATGAACAATAAGAGATTAAAATTTGTACACATCCAAGTATTAATAACGGAATGAATAAAATTTATTTGAATAAAGAAAGATTTAAGATCTAAAAAAAAACAAAAGCGCATTATTCATGTTTGACAGTTTGTGTATCATATGATTTCAGTAAAAACGTTAATTTAGTGGTAAATAATGTAATATTAGACTTAAGATTTGAAATTTGTTTGACGATGATAAGTTTTAAATTATATTTTATTTTAAATTATAAATTTTTATGATATTTTTACTTTTTTCAGTTTCGAACATTATAGTTCTGGTCAAGAGAACATCGATTCAGGAGGATACAATCAAGTACACAATAAGGTAAACTATTACTATTCTTTATCACATTAGATGTATAAAAGAAAAAGGACGTAGCCCGTACAGAATTTTTTTTACAAGAGGTACGAAAAACATTTATATAAACATAATAAATAGACACAATCTTGCAGTGTATAAAGACTTATATTGGTATTTTATTTATTCAATATGATATTAATATTTTGTTCATTTCAGTTATTTTAGAAAATCTCGTAAAATATATTAGGTAGAAGTTTTTTTACCTGGTCACAAATTTGACTAGCCATTTTTTATAACTTAATTGGCATTCGCAATTTGCATCCTTTTAAAATAACGTGCTAAGAGTTGTATACATTGTGCTTGTAGAAAAAAGTCATTTTGACAAAACTGAGGGTTAGGTTCCGTTTCCTTTATATAGTCATAAGTGATGTTTGTAGTTAGTGGGTATATTAATATTTATTATTCTTATAAAAATAATTGGTTATCTTTATTAAATTAGTAAAAATATTTCCCGTGTTTATAAATATAATAATTTTGTTTTATATCAAGATGAATAAAAGCACCTTAATCTATTATTTAATAGAAGTAACGTGTAAAGAATAGAATTACTTTATTAAAACTTGTATAAATCATCTAATTGATTAAGACGTGGTTTGTTTCTTTAAAAATCACGCATCTTAGTAATCTAACAAACCAATCCTACAACGATGATATGTAAATTTACTCGAACATATACAATCTTCATGTAAATGTTTAAATTAAAAAAAGCTTCCGTATACATATAAAGCATTATTAAATTAAATTAAGCTGTAGAGTAATATATTGACATAAAAAACCATCGAATTAATGTTGAGTGTTAAATTAATATCATTGTTTACTTAGATAATAAAAATTGATTGTTCGATATCACGGAAAAGAACTTCAAAAATTAAGCTCAACTGTAAATTGGTTGCTTCCTGTGAAAGCTTGTCACTTAAATCACGTGCACCGTTGCAATTAATTATAATCACGTGGTTCGATTTCACCGGCAATTGAGCTGATAGCGTGCAACGCTTAATTATACTGAACAAGTTGATACTATTTGGAAGCCGGTTATAATAATTTTAGAGATCGATTGCCAGCAAAATTGCATCTCCCCATAAAATATATCGCTCAGGAAAAAGCAATATCTCGTACAATACACGACCTAAATTTTACAGAGGGTGAAAACAAATCTTTTTAATTAATATTTTTACATCAAAATCCATGTTTTTTCTGTAAAATAAATAAACACTAAACATATTGGCCAATATATTTCTTTAAATTTTCACATGAAAATACAGAATTTGATTATCGATATTAATTATAGAAAGTTCTTTACATTCATTCTAAGTTTGTTATGGTGCTTTGTGATACTGTTATGTCAGGAGCGATTTATATAATTTCATTTTTAAAGGCAAAAAAAAATAACATCTCAAAGTGTTTGTAGCCTTGAGGACTGATACAATAATTACGCGCGCATGGCTTAGTGCTAAATAACTCACGTTAAAATATAAGTATTAGGGTATTAAGCAGATAGAATGACATATTATACTCGTAAATAACTCTCTGTAATGATTTTTATATAGTATAAAAATGTGTATGGTTTAAGTTTGGACTAGAAATATGTAAGTACTTATATTTGTTTTTGGTATACTGGAAAGTTTTTGTTTATTCGCGAGTTGAAAGCAAAATATATTTATTATATTATTATCCCTTTTGGGGAAAGTAAGTTTACTCTAGAAACAATGTCAGATTATAAAACGTATCCAAGTAATTGATATCAATGAGATATTTTTACTCTGGAAAGGTTCAAATCAACATATTTTCTCGAGAAAATAATCATTGTAACAAAGAAACAATGTGATATCTGATAAATGAATATTGAATGACCGTTTGGGGAGTCATAGCTTAAATTGAACAATAAATAAAAGAGGAAAGAGACTTTATTGATTGAACTACCGTTTATCCGACAAAACTTTCCTATTATGGAAAGATTTATACTTTTTTTTGGAATAAAATAAAATGAAGCTGTTGTAGCAATATTTTTCTGAGTAGGGAAAATTACTAGTAATTTTAGGAAATATAAAACAATCATTGCTGAGTGACTTACTAGAAAATAGTTTTTTTTTTGTAAATATTCGAATAAAATAAGACATGTTTAGATATTTTTTCGAATGAGATGAACTATATTTCTTATCATTGATATTAATTCAATACTTATTTCTAAGACCTGTGGTTTTCTATTAAATGGTTTTAAAAAATATTTTTCACACACGTATTTATTCAAATTAGAAAAGTATTAGTCTTCCCGGTTGGCGCAGTTGATAGCGTGCGTGTCTAAAAATCCGGAGAATGCGGGTTTGATTAACAATATAACAATGCAGGACTAGATGCCAATTTTCACACTTTGTAGATACATATGCTTAACTATTGGAGTAGACACGGTTAAGCAATGTTTTAAACTTAGGACTCTAACAGTTACAATTGCTTTATACTATACTTATACTATTTGTGTAAACTAATTTTGAAGTCATGGATCATATTATTGTGGTTAAATTGTTGCATAGCAACTACAATAAAGTTTCTCATAGCAATGATAGTATCAAAATTGAATAAGCTCCTCGTCATTGCACCAACCATAGACGAGGTATAGCAGAACAGTAGCATGCGAGCTTTTGCTAGATTTGAGTAACTAAAGCAAATATATTTTTTTTATTTTAAAAACTACAATATAAGACCAAAAAAGTAGATCAATGACAAAGTTTTTGTTAAAATAATGTATATCTTATTAAGAATCATTAAACATTTTTCGATAGCACATTTGTAATAAAGGCTAGTAGAGGAAATATATTACAGTTCTTTCTATTCCAATTTAAATAAAAAAATATAAATGCGAGTGTATATTTGAAATGGTTATTTTAAGCAGCCATTTGAAAACTAATTTTGAACAATATATTGATAGTTGTAAGTTTTATCGATCCTGTTGATCTTGACACGTATTTTATTATTTTTTTTAGGATAAACATAAACCTTTTGAAAACCAGTAATAGCTTGTTAAAGAAAATACGGGTTTTAATGAAAATAAACATTGTTTCACTAATAAGTATATTCCATTTTCTTTAACGTCCTAATACTTATTTTTTGTAAAGTTTTTTGGTCCTGAATTCCTTGATTCTGATATTTTGTTTTAATATATTTTCACTACAGAGCTTGGGTATTCTTATTTGTATTATCTTAAGCTAAAAACCTCGATACTTCCGTTACTATTCATTGCGCAAAAACATCTTCCAACGGTATAGTCATCTACTTTGTGTATTTACACACCCCAAATTTAAACAACATCCACATAATATATTGTATAACAAACGAATGACCTGCCTTTAAATACCGATTTAAAACTTACTTTTAATCCTAAAGTTGCATAATTTAAAAAATCAGAAGATGCAAAACTAAATGTTTTACAAATATAGCAATCGCCTGATAATCAAGTATTTTTCTTTTGTATGAAGCAGTCAAAAACAAGTCTTTAAACTACTTTTAAGTACAAAACTATATGTATATATATTACTTTGTTTTGGAATGGTTATTCATATACTGTAAAAATCTATATGCTCTATTTTTGAAGCGGACATTGCAAAAAATAAAACTTAATTAACTACTCTACAGCAGTTTAAGAAAGTCTTCATTAGGTTTGAGAAGCCCTGATATTTTTAAACAATTTTTTGCATAT
>JAGVSQ010010001.1:0-13216 GCA_022683975.1 Rhyacophila evoluta
AGATGTCATGTGAGCACTTGTCATGCATGCAGTTGTCTATGTGTGCACTTGTCATTGAGCACTTGTCATGTGCGCAGCTGTCATCCGTGCAGTTGTCTGGTTACCACGTTTAAGTATAGAAAGACGAATTAAACTGACGTAAAAATGATCTTTACCATGAAATCGACATCTATTAAAAAAACACCACTTTTTGTTGGGAAAAACGTAATAGTATTCTATAAATTTGTAAGTAAGACAGACAAAATGAATGTCGCAAATATTATCATATGATTTTCATAAATAAATTACTTCTTTAAAATGTATAAAACAATATATTGTAAGTCTTGGGGTTGATTAAACATAGATTAATCGTGAGTCACATGAGTAAATGTTTTTGGTACTGTGATTTATGAAATGATAACTGTCAACTTTACGTCAAGACATGACTTGTAAAATACTGATAATTTTACTATATTTTAACATTATCTAACTCTTACGTACGGAGCTTTAAGAATCATTCCTTTCGAGCTTTTCAGATAAAGAAATATATTTTAATAACTAAACTTTTTTCTTTCTATAACATAAATTTTTAACTTTCAAAAGTTACGACGACTCTGTAAAATATCGCCTTAGGTACTCACTAACTTTTTTATCTTTATAGTAAAAGTCATGGAACTTTTTATTTGAATTCCACATATTTCAACTATTAAACATCCCGAGGCAAGAAATGTCTTTGCTAGCGCTAGAAAATTTTCACTTCTGTGTATTAAATTTTCTGAAATGAATTTCACTGCTTTTCTTTGTAGGATACCGTTTGAACGCGCCAATTTATTTATATGTAAAGACATGCGATGTCTCCCCGGTAGCATAGTTGGTAGCGTGCGTGCTTAGCAATCTGAGGAATGCCGGATCGGTTTTTCATCTATCGGGTTTTAAAAATCTAAAAATACCATATTAGATCCCCACTGGATTGAACAATTTTTTTACAAACAATTCTCTTGAAGAATAATCTGACAAGACATTTTCACATTAGGAAGATTCATTTACTCCAGTTCCGGACTGGATAACTTCACTGTGTATAGATCCATATGCTCTAATTTGGGAAGGAACATGGTAAAAAAAGACATGAATAGTATTTCATTATCTCTTCACAGTGGTCAAAAGATAAGCGGACGTATTCCAAAGCCGAAGATAACATTTAAAATTTCCAAAGTAAATCTTTACGTTCCATAAATCTGTATACTCCATGTATGCAGTAGTGATTTTACAGTTTTGCGATCTTCGTAAACCACCTTCAGAATATACCACCACAAAATATCATTGATTACCACAAACTTTATGAACTTATTTAACACTTAAAAGCTAAATAATGATCTATCATTTCGATCATTATGCATCACGTGTTGAATTTTGTTTAAATTTTATGCATAATAAATATAAAAAGTTTGTTAAAAAAATACTATTATCATTATGAAAAATTACGGGTGCATTCCTTCCTATATGGTATTTTTAAAAACATCAAATGAACGAAAGCTTTAAACATTTTATTTATTTGCGCTATAAATAACATTATTCATATGTTTTAAGCCCAAAATTAATTTCATTAATTAAATGGAATCATCAATAGTTTCAAACAAATTTAATTTTCTTTTCCACGTTTTTCCATATTTGAAAAATAAAAATACTGCTCCCATCCATTTTTCACAAGTCACATTGATTATTTAAAAACCTTTCGCGGTACTGCAATATAATCGGCTTTAAATGACAGACTATCTCGGCTGAGTACGAATTCTCAATCAAATTAGTTAAAAAAAACTATTATACTCAAAGTCAGAGAGAATTTGGTGATAGAATGGGGTAGAGGCAATGGCTCGATAAGTTAATTTACCCACAATGCTCTCTCGCAAGCTGCTCCACCTTCATGCAGTTCGCTTATTTCACGGCGCATACACTTGTGACGTCCGCCCGTATTGTCAAACAACTTTGATAACCGACACACATCTACTGTAGTTTCTACAGTAAAATTACAAACTCTAAATTAATATTCTAATAGGGAGACTTTTTGTTTTGAACTTTTTTTCTGATTCCATTTTTACTCTACTATATGAATTATTTAGAGCTTTTATTTTTCATACTTTTTTATTTTGTAAAATACTGAATATAATAACATTAATCGGTTATTAACTTTCAATTATGGTATTGATACCGTAATACTATGAAAATACGATATTTTTAAATTATTATATCAACATTGAAATATTTAATTAATATCTTTGACTGATGGTGCTTTATGAAAATTGATTTTAAATTCTAAATTATTTAAGACTGGTAAACTTCTATATGTGAGATCACTTCAGTTCTTTCAGTTTACTAAAAAATGTTACCGAAAATAGGTTCATTTATCATATACTTAAAATTAAGGAAAAAACTGGTAAACTTCCATATGTGAGATCACTGTTAGCGACTATGTAGTATGTTATATGTTTGCTCACTGCACACATATAATGTAGCTTGAAGATGCCAGAAGGCGAAACCCGGGTCGCTAATAGTGATCTCACACATGGAAGTTTACCAGTTATACATAATTTAGAAATTTAAATATTTGCTCAAATGCAGTGTGGTAGTTATTAATCCCTTTAAAATATAATATATGATATTTTTATAGATTCAATGTAAAAGAAGACAAGGTTGTTACTTTGGGTTGCCATATTTTTTTTTACATAATATAAACAACATCACTTCCCTAGTACACTAAAAGTCATGCAACGGCGCTGGACTTGGCTGAGGCATGTACTACGAATACCTCTGGAGAGCTTGGATCCTGCTTGTCACTTTTTCCGACCGGTGGGATTCCAGCGACTTAAAAGACCGTCGGGTAGTATCCACAGGATACACTCAGCGGAATTAAAGGATGCCTGTATAAACGCAAGATGGCTGGAAGGTGACGGAGAATCTTGGAAGCATCATGTGATGGCCATGTGCTACGCATAAGGAGCTAATATTGTAGAGACTATGAATAGGTGAATACTATCTTAATAATATATTTGTTAATATTAATCCTAAAATAATTGATAAATTTATACAATGATTTGATGTATTTCAACTGCCATGGACATGCATGTTAGTGATTCAACTTTCAATTGAGAATTAATATCTGTTATTTGCCAATTGTATTGATAATTTATCACGCGTTTGTTAACTCATTGAAAATAGGCTCGACAAAACATGGCTCACAGTAATATTGTACAGCATCACATATCACAGTAGTACGGCATAGTTCAGCGGCTATGCTGTTAAAACGAACCGAATTAATCGTGTAAACAGTTGCATGTAAGCAGACTGTACACGGCAAAACTTTTGATCTCAGTGATTGTCAACATTTCTCAAATAAAATATAATTATTTGCATTTTAAATTTCATATCTCGATGAGGAAATTTTAAGTATCTAGCTGTAACTGATGGTTGTAAGTTTGAAATATATGGTAAACTCTCTTACTATCAATTATGAGTGCACACCACAAGAAGGAACGTACATATAGAGAAAATCTTAGCCTGTCTGATGCGTCGAAACAAGAATCAAATTGTTCGGTTTCATAAGATACATTACATTTTCCGTAGTAAATTTACAAAATTGTATCTAATTTGTCTATCTTTCATATAAATTACATAATTATATTGTAGTTTTGTCTTAAGATTTTTTTTGCCTGTAGATAATATTACACATAACCTTGATGGTTGACAATTATCAAATATGGTGATAGTGAATTGGTATTGGTACTAATTATTTTTATCTTCAATTTAAACTTATTTTGGCTTTAAAATACTACTTTAAGTATAAGTAAACCACCGCAAAAAAACCAAAAGCAGGTCCCCCGTAGTGGTTAAAACTTTGGTCACACATGTTATAGAATATACTTGCATGAAGGAAATGATTTTTTTAAGAATCTTGAAGTTAAGAAAATTTTAAATTTCATATCTCGATTAAGGTATTATAATTACCTTGCTGTAACTGTTCGTTGTAAGTGTAAGGGTTATGGTAAACTCTCTTACTATCAATTATTAATAAGAAGTAAATTGCGTATAGACAAAATTTTATAGAAAATCGGTAGCCAATGTGTCGACCATGGTCGATATCCATTCCTAATAGCTCATCTGTCTGATACGTTAAAACAAGAATCAGTTTGTCAGGTTTCATAAGACACATTTGAACTTTTCCGTAGTCAATTTACAAAATTGTATCCAATTCGTCTATTTTTCATAAGAGATTACTTGAAAGAACCATAGCGCAACATTACATGTAACCTCGATCTTTCAGACGGTTGACAGTTATCAGATGTGGTGATAGTAAATTGGTGTTGGTATTAATTATATGGTAGTTTATCTTCAATTTTAAAATTTCAATTTTCAACTTTAAAATACTACTTTAAGTATAAGTAAGCCACCGCGAAAAAACCAAAAGCAGGTCACCCGTAGTGGTTAAAACTTTGGTATCGCATGCTATAGAATATACTTGCATGAATGAAATGAATCTGTTAAGAATCTTGAAGAGTCAGACTTGTAGAATGAACTCCAGTTGAAGTAAATTTCGATTATTAAGCTTGAAAAGCAATCAACATACACGGGTCATGTAATGCCCTTAACACTAAGCCCTGGCCGATAAACAACAGAATAAAACCTCTTATTTAAAAAAAATCTACTTGTGTAAGTAAACCTTCCTTTTCCCGCGCATAAAGTTGATAGTTTTTTTAAGTTTATAATTATGGGTTTCCGATGTTTTCCTATGGGAGTTTTTTTATCCGTGATTCAGCATACTTTTCACATAAAAATTGTCCATTAACAATTTATCTTATAATATTATAACTTTTATTGTTGTTTATATTTACTTTAAACCATCTTAGAAGGTATAAAGATTGGTTGGCGAAAAAGTGTTTGAAAATGATAGCATCGTAAATATTAGAGCAAATATTTGGGAACCGTATGTAATAGGTTTATTCAATTAGTAAGTATGTAGTTCCGGCATATGCAAGTGCGCTTAACCCTAGGATTGTGGATATTGCAGAATTCAGCGAGCCGCAGTTAAATCGTTAAGTGCGCGCTATTCGCCAGAAAAGCTCGCAAATCTTTGATATGCCGCATATAAATATACAATAATAATATTTCCGTAATACATAAAAAATAGTACGTTTGGGAATACATCATTCATAGCAATTTATCTAGATATTAATTCATAATATTTATTAGGTTATAGAATATTTTCATGTAACGTCAGTTTTGACGTGAAAGCTCGTTATTCCAACATTAAAGCTCAAGCGAAATATATATTAAATAGCTTAAATAATTCATGCATTATTATTTAATAATATTATATCATAATAATGTAGATTGTTGATAGTCAATTTACAACACCCGAACGAATGTTTTTGTAATTTTATTCAGATTTTGGGCATGAATTTTTTAATTTAAATACCGATTCGTATATTAATATTTAAAAGATGTTTTCAGTGACTAAGTGAATGATTGTTCGATAACGGAGGCTTGATTTTGAATTTCATACTAGTCTAAAAACACTTTCATTTTATTTTCTAAAATAATTATCGTTACAAAATCTGTCAAAATTCATATTTAGAATGTGGAGTTTATATGTTCAGAATGCCAAGCAGTCTGGTTAAAATGAAATGTATTATTATTTAAATTACTGCTTTTACTAGATGCTAGAGTTTTTAATTACAATAAAACGTCGATATAATTAACGTCGACATAACGAGATTAGGATATAAGGGATGAAACATCTGCAAAGAAATAAAAGTGCAAACATCTAAAAATGGCTGGAAGAAATCATTTGGCGGCAAAGATCCTCTTTTTTTACTTTCATATCTGTTCTCTAAGTGAAGCATATGGATACCATGTGCCGCTTCTAAGAACACCTTTGCCCGCCAGTATCCTTGCGTCCTCCCAAGTCAATCCTGCATCCCGCAACTCTGTCGAATAAATTCTATAGATAGTATTTAGCGGTCTTCTGGGACGCCAACGAGCGGTCGGCTTAAAGAATAGGCAGGTCAGGTTCAGACGTTTTTGGGGCATCCGCAATATGTGACCGATTCAGGTCCAGCGTTGCAATTTCGTTTTGTCAGTGATTAGTAGCTGCATGGTTCGTTCTTTTATCATCTCATTTCGAGCGAAGTCATAGTATCCCCAGAATCTGCCGTAGGCACCTGTTTTCAAAGTTAAGAATACGGCTGTTTTGGGCTTTTATTATGTTCCACGTTTTGCAATTAAAGGGCAACACTGACAGAATGCATGCATTGGACATACAACAATTAGTTTTACCTTGTATACCTTGGAGTCCCAAACATCTCGCATGGAATTGAAGGTTGCTCCAGCAATTCCTAAATGTATATCCCTATGTATCTAAAACCATCGACACTCTCGATACTCTGTCCATTTTTGGTCTGATTGGTTGATCTAGGTAGGCATAGTTGCACATAACGTCCGTCTTTTTCGCTTTGATTTTTAAACCAATACGAGACAAATTCGTATGTAGCCTGTCGACTACTTCCTATTAAGCCTAATGGAGTTTTCCAATATGAGTATTCCAGTTTGCATAGTTTTACCGTGATTTTAATTTACCACTACTTTATCATAGTGAATTATTGATGCACCCTAGAAATTGAATGTTATTATCAAGGATTATTAAGTACTCCATAGCACGAATTTTTTACAATGAAAATGCAGATTATCGCATAGTATATAATAGGTTACAATATTTTTAAAAAATGGTAGATATTAAAAAAGAGAATAAATAAAACGGTCGAACGGATATAAATGATCGGAAAAATTAACATTAAACTCCGGAAATACTTTATAGGAGAGTTTCTTGTCGAATATTAATTTCTATGTAAATGGCTATGCGAAAAACGCAAACGATTTTTAGAAAGATTAAATTTTAAATAATCATCGTGAGAGGGGTTAAGCAAACAACAAAAAACGGGTTGCAATTTTCACGAACATTCCGAAAATTTTACGTAAATTTATTCGTTATTCGAAATGCGGATACTGGTTCACCGGAACTGAGTAAAAAATGAAAGAATATATAATTATGGTAATTTGGAATGAATAACATTTTTATGTGTATACTTAAAAGATCAAGAAAACCGTATGTTAATTGGACATATATATGCGGAAAAGACTCGTTTTGGATATTTTTGGATTTATTGAAAAAAAATCTATTCAGATTATCGTATTTATACGTAAAAAGATTGAGCTGGTAAGGAAATATTTTGTAAATAATACCGTTTTGAAATAATGGTATATTGCAAAACTTGAATGTAGAACTATCATATGTTACACTGGACTCAATTTACAGGAGAGCGATTTAAAAAATATGTACATACATTTTCGTTGCTATCTATGTAAAAACTTTTGTTTTTCCTTTTTTCAGATATATATTCTTTTCTATATATAGTAGAATCGCATACGCAATTAGTGTGGATAATCAAATTTTTCTGATGATTTTATGAAACAACTTGTTTTTCCGGTAGCGTAGTAGGTAGGGTGCACGCCTAGCATTCCGGAGAATGCGGGTTTGATTCTCCATCTGAATTTGTAATATCCAAAATGCAGTACTGGATGTCCATTGTGTTGAGCAATTGCATGACAAACAATGCTCGTGAAAAATAATCTGTCAAGACGTCTTCACATTGTGAAGATACATACACTCCACTTTCGGTGTCGATATCTTCACACTGCGTAGATCCATATGCTCCATTTCGGGAGCGAACATGGTATAAGTAAGTAATATGGAACTGAAAAACTAAGATGCAAATGAGCAGCAGTGTGAGTCTGCATGATTAGATGTTCTTAACATAACTGAAAATTTTTGATATTGAGCAAATTAAATATGTGAAAAATCATACAACAAACTTTTTTATCAATATTAAAATAAAAGTTAGCTGAAATAAAAACGAATAAATAAAAAACTTTTGTTTTTAAAACTGTTAAAAATTTTCCAGGATTCTGAAGATTTTACAGAAATTCTCAATTAAGAGGATACAAAAAGACAGTCATTGATAATATGGAAGATTTTATTAGAATGATAGAGGAAAATGATGATTATAAATAATACATTATGTTGGGGGCTGTAATAAAAGTTTCACAAGGTTCTACGTTATGTAATATTACACAATATGGGAGTGAGGCTGATGCAATTCTTAGAAAATAAGTGCTATTGACGTCATATTCACAAAATGTAGATACTACTCATATGAAAATATTATTTATCATACATACCATTGAACATACATTAAAAAATCATCAGTTATTAAAAAGCTCCAACTTCATATAATGGAAAGCTTTTATACTATTTTTATACAAAGTGCGTATAATTCTTACCGGAAGTATGAATTTTAAAAATACACCTGTATTACAATAAATTATACCCTTCTTGATTACCTCTTGCATACTTTGCATAATGACTTATACCATTAGGTTTTAGCATGAATAATACTCAAGACTGGCTTACCTTACTTAAAGAAATGTATCCTTTGTTTTAGAATTGCCTCCGTTCAATACATTTGATGCTGAATTTAAAAAGATGAACGCTAAATTATTTGTTGAAAGGATTAATATTAAATTTATTTGTTTCAAAGCTTTGATAAATCAGACGATTGATCTTTCAGATAAACGGTTCCAATTCAGTATTTTTTTAAAATAATACTGTCGAAGTGTATATTTATTTATTGGTTAACGTATTAAAATTTTTGTTTTTTCTATTTAGAACTAAATTTAATAGAAGTTACGCAAAATATCAATAAAGAAACGTCAGTGAATCATTTCATGCATCTCACTATTCACTATTTATCCATCGGCAAACTCACCCTTTCAGCAATAACTACTTCAGATTATTTGCATTTTTTTTGGGCTTTCGTTTAAGTTCTTCTTGTTTCTAATTACTAGAATACCAACAAATATTTTTTAATTGATTGACTGTAAAGTTTTGATCTAAAAGCACATGAAGGCTTTATAGCATAAAATTATGAAAAAAGTCGGGTGTCTCGTCTGGATTTTTCAATTTTATAAAATGTTCATGCTGCTGTGGAACTACATCTAGCACAAACGTGTATGTATACTAGCTAAATATTTATCAGATTTTATTTTTTAAGTCAGCCATATTTTTTAAACTTCGGATATCTGGAGGCGATCGAGAAAGTCTCTTCTCAACATGGTTAATAATGAGAAAGCTTAGATATAGTAAAATAGGAATCATTTACCCTCAACTGCACATAAGTAAAAGCTTTTAAAACGCTCCTTTTGCTCTTTTAAAACCACTCCCCTTTTCCATGCCACAGTGTATATAATAGTATGCGTAAGGGATGTAGATATGTGGCGTGTAATGAAGGTGAACACATGTGCTGTTTTGTGGGAATTGTATCTATTGATGTCACGTATCACGTGTTTAATTTTTGGTGGAATTGTTTGTTGTTTCATTTTTAAATGGAACCCTACACAGTGTGAAAATGTTCGTTTCGAAAGTGGAGTAGAAATATCCACAATGTAAAGACAACTCTCTCTCTCTCTGCCATACCCGTTTCTTACGCAGAACATATGGCCTCCATATCCCTCCAGGATTCTCAGTCACCCACCAGCCGCCTCGCATCCTCCCAGGTCATTCCAGCACTCTTCAGTTACGCTGAGTACATTCTATGGAAAGTAGTCCACAATGTAAAGAAATACTTTGACAGATTATTTTTACTTGGAAAGATTGTCAGACAATTGCTCAAGCCAATAAGTATCCAGTATTTTCGGATTTTTAAATCGCCGTAGATGTTAGAATCAAACTTACATTTCCAGGACAGAGGCGCGCATTCTAGCCTCTACGCTACTGATAAGACATATGTTCATGCCTATAAATACAGATGTTTTCTTCTTCTATGCTCGCTCTCTAAGTGGAGCATATGGACACCACGTGCCGCCTCCAAGAATTTCTGCCGCCCGCCAGTATTCTTGCGTCCTCCCAGGTCATACCTAATAATAACTCCGTCGAATACATTCTATAGATAGTATTTAGCGGCCTTCCAGGGCACCGACAACCGTTCGGCTTAAAGAATAAGTAGGTCTAGCTTAGACTCTTTCGTGGCATCCGCAGTATGTGGCCGAGCCAGATCCAGAGTCGCAGTTTCACTTTGCCAGTGATAAGTGGCTGCATAGTCCGTTTTCTTACCTTCTCATTTCGAACAAAATCATACCAGCGTATGCCCAGAATCCATCGCAGGCATATGTTCTCAAAGCTCAGAATACGGTTGTTTTGGGTCTTTGTTGAGTGTCAGGTTTCACAATTGTAGAGCAGCACATAAATACAATACTGTCTATTATTTTAAAGTCTTAAAATGATAAAAGCACGTTCCAATGAATGTTTTAAAAATTAATAGCATATGCAGCGATCAAGTTATAAATGTTTGACTACAATTTACCTTGATATTTATTTGACCTGGAAAAAAACACCATTAGTTAAATTATACCAATTAGGGTGAAATGAAGGCGGGAAGAAAATCGCAACATAATGGAACAATTCGACTCCTGAAAATTTTTGTTGGCGCATTATGGCCATCGCTGATCGGTTTCATTGTGATTTATACAATTGTTTTATTATTTAATAGTGAAGTATTATATAAGTATGTAACGCTAATTATATAAATACATCATATATGTATATATGTACACATATCGACTGTGAAAAAGAAAAAGTAGCCGACACAGACTAAATTTTACATGAGGCACAAAAAACATCTTTTTAATGATTCTGTGTCAGTCAAAATATTAAATAGGCACAACTTTAAAATGCACGAAGACTAAAACTAATGTATCATTTACTCAATTTGATATAAATTTAATAAGTTATTGAAGAAACAGTAATAAAATTCATGTGTTGTAGTCCTTTACCCGAGTTGCAAATTTCATAAGCCCTCCATTTTTCAAACTTCAAAGCTAAATTTAGCTATCAATATTTTTTTGATAGAATGTGTATCGAGTTATATTTTTCTTATACCATGTTTGCTTCCAAACTAAAGCATATAGATCTACGTAATTGCATGAAAACTATAATTGTTACTTTATTTACTCAATATGATATTATTTTAATAAGTTATTTGAGAAAAACCAATAAAATTGATGAGGTGGAAGCTCTTTTTCTTGGACGCAAGTTTCATCGGCCTTATTTTTTTTTCATCAGCTTAAAAGCTAAATTTAGACACTAATTAGACATTTTCAGCTTACATCCTTATGATAGAATGTGTATTAAGTTATCCATGTTGTGTGTATATATTTTTATATTGTAGATGGGTTTAAATGATTTAATATTGCCAGCTTAGTGATCTAAAAAATAGTGGAATAGCTATGTTAATAAATTCTTAAATATCAACAAGTTTTTTTAGATAAATTTCTTTTTTTTTAAGCTAAAAATGACTGATAGATAAGTTTTCATAAATTATATTTTCTGTTATACTGTTACAGTCATGTTTTATTGGGTAGCATATCTATATGTATATATAAATAGATAAGATTCATTTATATAATAAAAAACACAGGTATTTTGTATGCCATTTAACAAAAAAGTCAATGAATTATTTTTTTACATACCATGTTCGCTCCTAAAGTGGAGCATATGGATCTTCACAGTGTGAAGATATCCACTCCAAAAGAGTAGTATATGGATTTCCGCAATGTGAAAACGTATTGACAGATTATTTTTCACGAGAATCGTTTGTCAGACAATTACTCAACTCAATGGGCATCCAGTCCTGCATTTCCAGATCTGACAGATGATGGATCGAACCCGCATTTCCCGGATTGCTAGGCGCTCACGCTACCAACTACGCTACTGGGGTGATAAATATAATTTTAATATTATTGTCTAAAATTATTTAAATTATTATCTTAATATATTGAAAAGATTTGAATGTCCAAAAACAGCATTATAAACAAAGATCGATGAATTTATATATCATAAATTTAGTATACCTATTTCAGTTGTTTATTTTAAGAACATAATATTATAAATGATCATATGAAATTATTTGGTGATATAGCGGCCCAAAGTTTTCATGTCGTTGTAAATTAATAAGTTAAAATAAAATAATTATTATTGAAAAGAATTACGGCACGTAAAGTAACAAATAATCATGATGGAAATTTGTTTATGATCATGGTTTACGACAAGGATCATTCACAAATTTTATTTTGTACATAGGAACTTTCATAATAAATTCATGACCTGTTCGGGTCATATTAAACCTGTAGACATACTGGTAACAACCCCAAAGTCGTAAAAAAAAGATAAAAAATACATTACTCATTCAATGTGAGCTTTTTTTGTATTACTAGAGAGCCAAAATCACCCGTAAATTGTATTTCAGATAAGTTATTTTAAATTGTTTATTTTGAGCGTATCCAGTGGAGCATAAAAAATATTGAAATAAATTGAGGAATTTATAATGCTCTTAAAATACAAAAATAAGTTCAGGCTCCAGGATTAAGTATTAAAATCAATTTTTCCTCGGGTTTTTTTTCACAACTAAGCCCTGTATTTTTAAAAAGGTTTCAAAAGGTAAAAGAAATTGTATACTGTTTCGAAAATAAACGAAAAATAATAACGTAGTCTGTAAAAATGTTTTTCATATTTAACAGCTTTTGTGAGGTTTTTTTAAATACTTAACCACACCCAGTTTATACTATATTTTAGGCATATGGCTACCACATTAATTGTTTCAACTATTTTCTGCCACTAAAATGGTTACCAGTAAATTTTTCAACCGATTAGCCATCCAATCTTGTTTCTTTGGATTTTGTTAAATTCTGAAGCTGCTGTTTGATTTCCAACACACAATCTTCGACTCTTAAGCGTACACGATAACTTCTCAGCTACCTAATGTGCCCACCATCCACCCGCCCCATCCTTACATCTGGTCATAATCAGGCGTATCCCGGAGCTCTAATATCGAGAAGCGATATACTTTATTCGACGGGAAAAGCCCGGAAATAAATATAAATTACCCAAGGCTTAGGTTTCCACGCATTTAAGTGTGCTAACTTCTCAGCTACCAAAAAGACTAATTTAAGATCGATACCGTAAAAATTAAGGCTGGTTTATCCCATCTGTCGGATTTTTTAAATCAGAAAAATGCAGGACTGAATGCCCATTGGGTTGAGTAGTTGTCTGACAAACAATTCTCGTGAAAAATAATCT
>JAGVSQ010010002.1:0-13213 GCA_022683975.1 Rhyacophila evoluta
ATTTTTAAATTAAAATTTTCAATTGGAAAAAAATATTACCTAGTTTGCAGTGTGTCTATGGACCCAAATATTGTGAAAAGAATGAAGATGTGAGGCTGGGCTTCAACATGTATTGCAGATTCCTCAAGTTTATCTTAACGTCATCCAAATTGGTTAGATTTTGGCATTCTAAAAGGCCGGTAAATATTGCTTAGTGTGTAAAACAGAGATGTAGCTACAAATTCAGCGCCATGAAGCAAGTAAAATCATTAGCTTTACTTTACATACGCCGTTGATTTAACCTAATCTAGCTTAACCTAACCTAACCTAACTACTCCTCAGTAGCTACGCCACTCGCATGAAATGTATTAGGTGAAGTTACGGAATGCAGGTAAGACTTGGTAGGATGCAAAGTATTGGTGGTGGGCAGGGTTTTTTGGAAGCACCATGTGGTATCCATATGCTTCACTTAAGGAGCGAATATAGAAGAAGAATAATAAAATTAATAATGTTAAAACATTGGTTGACGAATAATATAATTTAATTCAAAAGCGACCGTTGTAAAATGAGAAAACGTTAATTAAACGACTTTAGAAGTTATATTGTAGTACAACGAAGGTTATTGTAACAATAATGAATGCAATGAAATTATTTTCATTAGTTCGTTTGTTAGGTTTTTATTATTTGATTTTTGATACACATTTCTTACTAAGAGTCTTGCAAATGTTTAATTATTTTGTGACAAAAATACAATAACATTTTCATAAATATATAAGATTGACCTTTCAGCAGCCGAGTGTAAGCCAGTACAATTCAGTGCCGAGGATTTGTGGTATATTCGGTTCTACAAAGATTCTTTAAATTAAAAATCTATAATTTAAATCTAAATAGATTTTTTTTAAATATCAAGTGTTCACATTCTTGAGATTCTTATATTCCAATTCGAGATACAAACGGTAAAAATGAATTGAATTTACATTTAAATTTTGAGTAAAATCTATTCTTGAACTTTTTAAACTTCATTTGAAAATACATGATAGTTTTGTCCGTAGAAAATATACCAATACATGGTGACTTACACGTACTATCTGAAACACTCCACGCTTTGCAAGATAATATCAAAGCTTTTAGAGTAGTTTCTATCCTGAGGGGAGTAAACTTACTGCAAACCAAAGCTCTTCTTGATTCAACTATCCTTTATTAAAAATACATGCAGACCCAAACTTCTCGTTAGCAATATTATTGATTTTACTTAAATCATTATTATAATGCTCTATCTATTATAAAAATAGTGTGATTGAACACTTTAGAATTCGTCACCTGTAAGGACTTTTGGTCAAAAGTAAATAAGAATCTAAATGCAGAAAATTAAACTTGCAGACGTGCAAAAATTGTTAGTAGGTTTTTAACCACGTTTCCTTCGAAAGTTGAGTATGTGGATCTATGCTATCGCTCCTAAAGTAGACTATATATGAATTTCCTCAATGTGAAAATGTGAGATTCGGTTGGGCTGGCAGTTTTGCCTTTTTCAATTTTAAAAGTTCGAGAAATGTGGACATCGAACCTATATTTCCCGGATGCGAGGCATACACGCAAACCTCTAAGCTACCGTAGAGACAGTCTCTTAGGTTATTTATGCAATTTTTTTTTCACTGCAATATTTTTTTTTTAGTTTTTTTTATTTGCAATTAAAAAATTATAATGTTGCATAAAATTAAAACTCTTTTATTGTAATATCCTATACATTTTTACCTTGAATGGAAAATTTTCTGTATTAAATACAATGGCGAATCTCGTAATTAAAATAACATTCACCAAAATATTTTTCTACTATATATTCGCTTAGTATACAACTATTATTATATATTTATTTGTTCTTTCAATTGTAGATTTGACGATCATCCATCAAAGTCATATCCGGCACGCAATACTGCCTAACATCGCTGATAGGACAGAAATGTTTTCAATTAACATCGGAATAAAAAAAAATCTGTCTTATTTTTTTCCAATATAATTATAATTATAAATCAACTTTCAACGCCATTGCTGTCCATTAGAGAGCATGTTCATAAACCAAATGAATGCTATATATTGAATGTACGCATTTTGATCGTACATATGTATAGTTATTTTTCGTGGTACTCAATAAGCGCTCAAACAGAGCGTAGTGTGTTAATAGATATTTAGGTACGACAAATACTAAAGATTGTTTGGTATAACTGCGCTTAAAACGGTGAAATAAAAAAACGGACCACGGAATCAGTCAACACTAGTAATACTACTGGAATGAAGCTGGAGCTTACATGGTTTCAAAAAGTTTCTCAACCTCAACTGCCCATTTTTCAGGCTAAGTGGATTTTAGCGCCTTGGAACGCTGCTAAATATTCCAACTATCACAAAGATGTATACGTCTGATTATATGATAACTACACAAATAAGTTTAATGATGAATCACTTAGAGAGCGCATTAGAAATATATTTATAAATAAAATGAAGTCGTTAGTAAACTTCCGACTGTGAAAAGAAAAAAAGACGTAGCCCACACAGAATATTTTTTTCAGGACATACGTATATTTGATGATTTTGAGTCAAAGTCAAAATTTTAAATAGATACAACTTTAAGGTGCAAGACGATTACAACTTGTATTTTATTTATCTATTTTGATATTAATGTAATACATTATTTAAGGGAAAACTATAAAAAAAGTTGTAATGGAAGCCCTTTTCCCTAGTTGAAAATTTGATAGGCCATCCTTTATTCAAACTTAAAAATAAATTTATATAAATGACCATTTTCAGCTTATATCTTTTCGATATTAATGTGTATTGAGTTGATTTTTTTAATTTAGAATTTCGAGGGTAAAGTTTTTTTTCCTTTCGTTTTTTTACCTATTTATTTAATATAGTAGGGATGGGCACCCTCTTTTGAGACATCGTGTATTTGAAGAGATGTTACTAAGAGATTTCAAAAATGCTGATATTCTTTTCAACGTTTTTATTCTAACCCTTACGGTTTTAATCACGGGATATTGTATCAAATATAAATGTCGCCCGCAGATTAAATATTAGTATGGCCCACTTAAAGCTGAGTGTTTCTCCGCAAACCTTTGTTCTTTCGCTGCGAAATGAACGCGGGTCACCGAAGGGCGTCGCCACTTGGTAAATTGCTGCACCAGATGTCCGCAAGAGATGGTCCCACTTAGAAATATTGGTCTCCCGCGCTTGCTTGATGCGATAACCCCGGGCCATGGATCGGACACGTACCCCAAGAAAGACGAGGGTCTAGCAAAAAAAAAAATAATCAAAGGGGCGGACAGCCTCATGTTTTTTTTTGTCCCAAAATGACATTTCATTTTTACATTATTAATGTGAGGGCTATTGAGAGATTTTCGAAAAATTTTGGGAGATTAAAAACTTATCTCGATTTATGGGACATTTTAATCTTCTTTATAGTAAGTCACCCATGGATGACTTTTAATGTATCGAGTTACAAAAAAGATTTTTCGTGTATTTTACAACTAAAATAAATACACTCGAAGCTTTTACGTTCATTATAATAAATAGGTTTAAAGAAAATCCAAAAATCAATATTTCAGGAATTCAGCTTTGAATATATTTTCATTCGTTTTATAATTACACCGGAGAGAAAATAATATAATTGATGAAGCATTTCTTTTCGTGTTAGATCGTAGTATTAGCTTCAATTTATTATAGGGCCATTGTCTTTCGAGTACACGAGATGTTAGTATGATCGCTTTGGAGCCGAATACTACGGGTTTAATTCAGATAACTCCAAAAATTCGACACGTACAACTTGGATGCCCAAGTAAATTGACTAATCGAAAAATCTCTTCATCCATGTCTTCACATTCGCACCGAACATCTTTTCAATTTTTGGAGTAGCATCGTACGTGAAAAATGAATGAACAATGACCACCAAAAAAGCTCAATCCATTATGCACCTAGCCATTGCTGCAGGTATGATATTCAAACCTTCAATCCTCGGCTCTAAAGCACGTATGTTAACTTCTCGGTTACCGGGAAAACAAATTGGGCTTACTGGCCATTCTATATTTTGAAACTATAAGTTACACTTTAAAAAGCATGTTAATTTGTATGTTGCTACTTGCTGCATTAAGTGTAAGCAATTAATAAGTAAGTAATTATTCACCTAGCCACTGACATGATGATATATTTTAATTGTGAAAATCAGTATTAGAATATAATATAATATTAAATTCTAAATTATTTTAAATCAATTTCCATCAAGCACCATCAGCCAAAAATATTAATTATTAAAATAATATTATTTGTACGGCGTGTGTATTGTTATTTTAACAACATTAGACGATGAATTAAAACTAAACACACATTTATAATATTTACAAGTGAGATAAATTACTTGCTTCACTCCAAGACAACTGCTGATGTCTGAAACACGAGTGTATTGACAGACTTTCAGATGTTATTGGCTTTATCGGTTTTTAGTAAATATTCTTGCAGATAAATTAATAGAATTATTAAGCCTACACATATGTATTGAAATATAAAACCTTCAACCGTACGTCAAAAGCTTAAATCACCAGACGATAGCTAAATTTAATTTTCGACAGTGAAGAACTTTTTACAACTTCTGAATCTGCCAATATTTAAATAGGCTTAGAACATATTTCTACAGCAACGTAACACAGGAAGGCGACCGGCAAAAAACGTGTTTGAGTTATGCATGTCACTTTGAGCGTAAAAATGAATACAATAGTAGCACATCAATAGCTTAATCTGCAAACCAGCCTACTCCATTTGTATAATGTCCAGGAGCAACAAAAAGCTTTGGTGAATCTGTATGTCACCGTATGCAGTTGGCTGGCGTGTGCGGTGTACGTATTTCGTTTTTTGTAAATTGCGTGTGTTCTGTTTTCGACAGAAAAATGAATGCTGAAAAATTGTTATCAAATCGGGTTTTCGGTCAAGGATTTAGCTAGCCAATTTGCAGATTATGCCATCGATATTACAGTTTATATTATTATACAGTTTATATTATTATACAGTTTACAGTATTATATTTTTATGAATACGTTTCACCAATTGAATACGCTATATATTTGAATTATATGTGTCTATTGCTCAAATATATTTTAGATGTAAGATTAAATACTTTCACATTTTGTTTCAGTTATGCATGGCACTGGCATTTATATAGTAAAAATATTAACATACTAGCAATGCAATAGTAAATAAAAACACGTCGCCTTACCGATCTTTAAACAATATGTTTTTATTAGTTTTTTTAAACAAAATAAATAAAATGATGATCTTTAACTGAATGTAGAAAAGAATATTTTAAATTATAGAAAGCATAAAACAGCAATTATCTCTAAGCTTAGATTGTCAGATTCGTATATATATTCAATGTTTCAGTATGTAAAAATGACGTAAATCTTAGTTTTTTTTTTCAAAATAACATTTTTTTGATAGTCATAATCTATATCTACAACTTAATACGCATTCTATCAAAATGATATAAGTTATAAACACCAAATTAGTATCTATCTTTAAAAAAGGCATGATCTGTCAAACTTGCGACCATGAAAAAGGACTTCCACCAAATCTTAAGTATTCGTGCAATTTAAAGCTGTCTACTCAATATTTTTACTCAGTGCGAAAATCATTGAGCAGACGTATACTCTACGTGGGTAACGTCTTTTTTCTTTTCTACAGTAAATAGCCGCAGTTATGAATGAGACAGTAAATAATAAATCAACTGTTGATTTATTTAAGCGAGACTACTACATAAAAATATACTTAAGATAAATAAGCCTGAATGTCAAAAATATCGTATTTTTTAAATCTTGAATGTTTTCAAAAGTAGAACGTCGTGGATTTTCTCTAAGTGCTCCATTTTTAGTATCCATATTATATTTCTTCAAAATAATTTAAATAAAATGTATCTAAGTAGCTTTTACGGCTTATGAGCTTTCGCTTAGTTATAAATATTATTATCTTGTATAATGACATTTTTAGTATATATTTTTACAGAGATTTTGATTTTATAATATTAAAGAGATGATGATATTTTGTATTACAAAACTTGATATTTAAGTTTCATATTTTAAAGTTTATTTGCAGTTGGTGATTAGGAAAGAGCCTATTGTTAATTATACAACAATTTGATTGTGAATTATATTGTCAAACATTTGATACGACCGCAGTACTTAAGGCTAATGTATATTGTCTACCAAAATGTTCCTTATATTTTGATATACGAATAACTTGGGTAATAAATTATCAACCTGTCATAATTAACATTATAATGTATAAATACATTTTCCCACGAAATGAGTTATATTAATAACGTCAGATAAATTAAAAGCTAACTCGGAATCGCATGTTATGGTGTTGCGAAAAATTCAGTGGCGTACCTTATTGTATCTACGTCCTAATTTCAGAAGCTGTCAAACTGCATTCTTCGTATATTAATATTATATTCATATTACATGTAAAACAAATATTTAAATAATATTGAATATATTGTATGTAAGCTAGCCCAAACCTTATGAAAGGTTTATTTCGGCTGAAGATTGAATAGTTATGAAGTAAACCATAAAGTAGAAATAATAGTTTTATGAAAACTTAATTATAAAAATTTACGTATATATTTATTTATTTAGTCATCGTTTTGTATCGTACTTAACATAATTTACGAGTTTGTGAAGTACAATCGGTTTTAGAGTATTTCAATTATTTAGCCATTTGTAGGTTAGTTGTGGTGTATAGTTTTAATATTAATCAGCCATCATTTATTGGGTACATGTAAACTTATTTATTTTTTCGATATTACATACATACAATATAATTTATTATATTTGATGATAGATTATTCTAGAGAGTCAAAACATGACACAAATATTTTTTCTTTGTTGAGTGTTAAACGTGGATTTATTTGAAACTAGTATCATTTACTAAATATCCTCTAAACTCAGGATAAAAGGACATTACACAACTCATTGTATTACTACAATAAATGAATCAATTTATTGCGATTTTAAATAAATTATACAAATTATCCAAAATGTACGCCTTTCTTCTACGCACAGATTTTGTTTGGTCTAATGAATTATTAAGAAAGAAATACGAAAGCATCGCAGAAGCTTGCAGCTTTGCCCTTAGAGCTTTTTCTTAACTAAAAAGCTTTCTTCTGATTGTGTCATAGGGAACGAGAAAGCGTAAAATTTATTTTATATATATGCCATAAATAAGGCACCACCGTATCTGGTCTATTTTCGGAAAGCAGGGAGCTTTACCGTCTGCCCGCGGTCACCGTGGCAATTAAACCCATTTTAATGGAGTTCACTTTATTTTTATACTTTCACGAACTTTCTATTAATCTCCCTTTTATAATTTATCTACGATAGTGTGATATATACAAACACAACTATTTTCCATTATCTTTAAAGTTTTATTAAGCCGTTGCTATGTTAAATCAAATATAATTATCTACAATAATTTCAAATTGAGGTTCTATTAACTTCAGAAAAAAAATATTGTATTAATATCATTATTCTTATTATTAGATGTATATCATGTTTCATTTAATATGAATGTTGGCCATTTTATAGACCACCACATAAACTTCACAATAATATATTATATATAACATAATCAAATTTTATATTGATCACTCTAAGAATTTCATAACAATCTAACACTTTGCAAAATTTATACTAACAGAACAATCAATTTACTATTGTAAAAATATCACATAATAGTATCAGTTCCACAAACTAAAATTTAACTATTTCGTTATTTTTTAAAGTATTTTTTATCGATTATACTTGATGGGAATCAATATGTATGTGAACATTTAAAACTTAACTATACGTATGACATTAAAATATTATATTCATGTGAGTTATATAAAATTTAATAGGTAGTAGTCCACGAAATTTAAAACAACTGTCTTAAATAATTTATACTTGTTTCAAACAAAATCATTACTTTTTAGTGATTAAGCAACATCCAAAGGGAATGAAGTTGACAATCACTGTAATATTGCTCATTCTCAAACATGAGTAATGGTGACATTAAATGGCATTCCTTGGTTACGGCTCGGCGCTCCCTTGTTTGCCGTCTGTATTAACATTATAAGTGCGAAGAGGCCACTGCCACTTCCCACCGAGTACAGTCAATCAAAGTGGAATTTGCTAATTTAACAAGACATTCATCACGCTGGAATAATTCATTTCGTGACGCGTCAAAGGTTACATTTTCAAATTGATTAATTACATTTTTAATAAGGAATATGAATTATTCTTTTCTGAATAGGGAGAGATTTTGTGCGTAGAGAATATACAAGATTAATTAAAACAAAATAGTATTCCAGCGCAATACGATGTCAGGAATGAACAACTTTCAACATTGTATAAGTATTAAATGCCCAAATGGATAGAAATCTTATAAATATTTTTTTATTTTTTTTACATCCATTATGGCTTTTTTTAGCAGAGAAGTTAAACTAAAATTTAGCAGCTTCAGACAAATTAATATTTAAGTTCTCAAAACTTCAGGACTGAATGTCCAATAGGCAATATCGTTTGGCTTACAACTTACAACTAATTATCGTGATTTCTTAATCTAAAATAGTAAACTATCGGATTGTTAATATTCATGATACTAAATATTTTCACTATTAGGCCACTGCTGCGATAGCAGAGTGACGGTGGCAAAGCCACGGCAACAGATATGCATAATAGCTATAAATAGATTAGTGAGCAATTCAGCAAGTTCGACAACAAGACAACATATTGTCGCCACAACAACTTGCTCACTTGCTCATTCACCTATTTATAACTATTTTGCATCTCTGTTGCCGTTGAATATATTCAATATGGTCAGACGAAAGCTTTCCAAATTCTCGAAGAAATTAAGTTGAATATGTTTATAAAAAACTGCTACCTAAAAATAAAGCCTTTGATCAGGAGAGTCTTGAGTTCAGTTTTTGATGGGATATTCATTAGTTAATAATAAAATATAGAATATTTTTATTGAACTAAAAGCTTACATTTAAAACACATGTTCGAGAACTTTAATCGAAAAAGCTTAATTTTACGTTTAAATTTTTACCATTAGGATGTTCCGATCTCGAGAAAATGTCTAATTTGATAAATATCATAAAATATCACTGTTTTTGTATATATAAAATATTTAAGAATAATACTCTGGTTAGTTTTTGTTGTATCTATTATTTATGTCCCAAAACAATTACATTTAATATATTAATGTAACGCATGTACAGCTTAAGTGTGGTTCTATATATGTAGACAGTGTTAATTCGGAAAATGTAGTGAATACTTACATATGTACGTACATGTGTCACCATTACGTTCTAACGAGGTTGCCACAAGCACCCTTTTCTATTTCACATGTTTTTCTGTCATATTATCAAAGGTCTTGACGAAACGAAGCTACAAAAAAAGCCTTAAACCTTTTAGAGAAAATTGCACAATCTATATAATGAAATGTATTTTAAAAGACGTAAAAAATATTTAAGCTTTAGGCTCCAAATTTCAGAGACGAATTTTTGCTCATTATTTCCCTCAAATTGTCAACAATGAAATTAATTGTAACAATATTTATAATTGGCTAATGTTTGATGTCGTTTCTTTTAATTATTTATCTTAGTACATTGATACATTGTTGTTTATTTTAGACGTATTATAAATTCCCTCTCAATATAATTCAATTATTTTCATATAATACGAATTCTCAATACAAAAGGCAAAATAACGTTTCATTAAATATTAAAAAAATAGTTTTTTTCGATAATCACAACACATTTATGTACACCACTTAATGTGCCCACCATCCAACCGCCGGGAAAAAAAATAAAAAAAAACAATTCAGTTGTAAATCGACCACAAGCAGTAAGCCCATAAAGTAAAGTTCACAATGATTTATATTGATTTTAATTTCAAATATATCACATAAAAAACTTTAACAAGGCATACTAGAGCTATTTAATGTTATTCAATTACTTATTCATTTCAATGAAAGTCCTTCGAATATTTTGAATAAAAGCTGCCCACCCGCCCCATCCTTACCCCTGGTCTTAATCAGGCGTATCCCGGAGTTTTGATGTCGAGAAGCGATCTATTTTATTCGACGGGAATATACCGGGAGTAAATATAAATAATCCAAGACTTAAGTTGCCACGCACTTAAGTGTGCTGAAAGGACATTTAAGTACAGTTTAAGACATATATAATCTGAAAATATGAAATAAGTTTATTAATTCAGCTTTTAAGCTTGAAAAAAAAAGAATCTATGGTATTCGCATCCTATAAAAAGGACTTCCAACACATCAATATACTTTACTTTAAATATATTTATTTTTCTCAAATAATTTATTAAACATACCAAATATTGGGTAAATAAATCATCGTTTTTAGCCTTCATGCCCTTTAAGGTTAGGTCTATTTAATATATTGACTTTGGTTAAAACTCATTCAATAAACGTTTTTTGTGCGTCGTGTAAAACTTTTTTTGTGTGGCTACATCTTTTTGCCTTATTACAGTTGACATGTTCATTTTTTATTAGTGTATAATCACTTTTTTATAAGAATATAAATCTGAAGGCAAACAATCTTTAAATTCAATTTTTGTGTAAACTATTCATTAGTATGAAAGAATCCATGAATAGAACTAGAAGTTTTTTTTGCAATAATTTTTTTTTTTATTTCCAGCTATTCATTCGTATCATTGTTCTATTATCATCGGCAAATATTGAAAATATCAAGTACAGATAGCAGGTGCAGCTTGTTCATGACTTAATAACTTTAAAAACCAACTATTTTAAGACGTGTATTATTTTTATATGTTTTGCACATTTTTCATTATCATATAATTATTAAACAGAATATAGTGTTTTGATAACCTTTAAAAATAATCTTTTTTACACTTTGTTAACAATTGATTTTATAATACGATATTATATATACATATATATACACACATTATACGTATACATTAATTGTTGAATGATTGATAAAAAATATCTTGTTTCTGTAAAATATAATTGATGCTTTCACTACGCATGTAATATTGATATTGAAAAAAATATGTTTTGCATACATTTCAATATAATTATTAGACAAAAATAAAAACTGAATCGGATCCATAAGTATAAAAAGGTTGCTTAGTCCTGCTTCAATATTTTCGAGGCTTACATTAAGCTTGTAGTAAATGTACTAAAAGGAAAGTGGGTATATGTATGTACTCGTACATACTTTCATTTTTCAAACGGAGTGTTTAAATAAGAAAAACAGCCAACTACAAAATATGCATACCTATTATAAATAAACCACATATTTATCTTTAATTTATATCACATCAATAAATTAATGTTAACACAAGACATAGTACAAATAACATTGGCCACACGCCATGCATGTACAGCCTTTAATGGTGCGCTAAAAATGCACGTCCGTTTTAATTGCCTTGAGAGCCAAAATAATCATACATGTACAGAATTACAACACACAACGGAAATCGCTTAACACGGAAACGCTTACCATAAAAATTGGTTAATACAAAATGATATTCTGTTGTAGACGAACTATTTATTTATACATTTGTCTTCTCTTAATACGAAATAAAAATCGTTTAAAAGAAAATGATTTCGGATTTCAGAAGAACATTTAAAAATACGAGCTGTTTTTTTATGGCTCACTATTTTTACTATGCCGACATTTTTAATAAGCAATAAGATAAAAAAAAAACTTGCTAGAACGTTGCTTAGTGTTCCGGGAAAGATCTTGGCACATATCATCCTGTAAAGAATAAGATAGCCAATAATGCGGAACCTGGGCGGACCACATTCACAATTTACATTACCTTCTCCAACAAAGTTGTGAGCTGAACAGCCTGCAGGGCTTGTTGTTGTGTAGACTATGAGAAGGTTTTCGACAGTCCGCACCCCCCTTGCATCTGGGTGATAATAAACGCATACGGCATTTCTCCCAAGATAGTTGCCATTAGCAACCATGACGTTCCGCACTATTTACCCTTAGAAGTAGGTAAGCAATATAGATAGTTTTAAACAAATTATGTTACCGATTTTCACCGCTTTATCGTTTGTTATTCTATCACAAAGTAAAATCATGTTATTCTTTATGTAGATACTGTGTTTTTACTTGATGGAGCAATATTGACATCGTAAAAGCTATTGTTGTATTTAATGACAGGTAAAAGATTCTAAGTCAGATGTGTGATATTTGACATTATATCATAATCATGCCATAATTTCGTCAAACCGCTTCAATTAACAATCACACACGTCAACTAAGTTCGCTCGCTTGATTGGTGTGTGTTACTAACTTGTTTGTTTGTTTGTTTATTGTCGAATGTGTGCGCAAACACATTTATGTCAACCGGAAGAGAGTGTTTCGTAGACCGCCGTTTGATGAATGCGACTATCAAAACAAACCGGCTCACGCTATTTATTATCCGGCACTCTTGTATTATATTAATTTCTGTTATACTTATAATTCCATACAACGGAAACTTCTAATTGACGATTAGAAAGTTAAATTGCACGTACGGAATTGGTATTTCTTTGTTAGTCAAGATTGCGAACCTTCAATTTTGCCAGAGGCTCCAATTATACATTAAAAGATCATATCGTTTATCAAATATTTATATTATACTAAGTAAGTAGTATTTATATATCATACTGAAATTTATGAAACAAATAGTTACTAATTTCGTCAAAGACAGAAAAGTAGGACTGGGTGCCGAATTGGTTAAGAAATCGGCTGACAGCCAACCTTCTTATCTGTTACTTGTTATCATAATACGTTATCATAATACGTACTTGTGAAGTTGGACATCGTCTCACTGTGAATGTACATATGTTTCACTTTCAAAGCAGATATGGTTACAAAAGTCGTCAAGAGATTTCGTAGTTATACGATTAAATAAAAAATATGAATATTCAGAATGCTTAAATATAATATACTATAGAGAATTGTCTCCCCGGTATCGTAGTAAGTAGCGTGTGTGGCTAGCAATCCAGGGAATACGGGTTCGATTCCGCATCTGTCGGATTTTAAAAATCCAAAAATGCAGGACTCAATTCTCAATTCTCATGAAAAATAATCTGTCATCACATTACGGAAATCCATAAACTCCTCTTTCGGGGTGGATATCTTCAACCTGTGTAGATCTATATGCTCCACGTT
>JAGVSQ010010003.1:0-13212 GCA_022683975.1 Rhyacophila evoluta
AAAATCAATTTCCATCAAGCACCATCAGTCGAAAATATTAATTATATAAAATAATGTTAATATAATTTGTGAAACGTATATTTTGGATTGTTCTGATTTTTAATGAAATACAAAATTTTGTTACTTAGGATGATTCGGTTTTAGTAAACATTAATAACAACATTGCGATTTAAAAAAATTTGGTAATAAATATTTTTAATTGCAATATTTAAGTGACTTCGTGCAAAGATTCCATAGAATTTCATTATGTTTTGTTATACACAATAATGTTTTATTTTCCCCTGATGTTTATAATATCATAATAATATAATCCTTTTTTTATAATTATTGGTCTGAAAGTAGAGCATATAGATCTACATGGTGTGAATATATCTGCTCCAAAAGTGGAGTATATAATTTTTTGTAATGCGATGCTATGATTATTTTTCGCAAGAATTGATTATCAGACAATTGGTCAAACTAATGAGTATCCAGTCTTGCATTTTAGAGTTTTTTAAAAATCTGACAGATGTGGGAATCAAGTTTCTATGGTACCAAGGAGATTATATATTTTCTCTCTATGGAAAACTAAAAATTAAAGAAGTCAATTTACAATAATAATGATGTAAAATAAAAAGTGAGTTTTAAAATTTACCCTTTAAAGTTATATGGGGTAAAATTAAGGACTGCTCTAAACAAACCTGCACTTAGCACATTTGTGCATTTAGATGGTTAGTTTATAACAAGTTTATGTATTATGTATATATACATGTAATTGTATTCGTCTACCTTTTCAGTTGTAAATACACGTAGTTGAATTCAATGATCCAAAACACTTTCACTAAAGGTTCCCAAATTGTCGAAAAGATAATGGTGAGAGAATCTGGTTAGTCTTGGGTCGCCGCATAATCCTGAACAACAAGACGAATACATTTTCCTTCAAAATGTTAAGATCTACCTGAATCAGGTACTCATTTACTTACTACTTGGAAATTCTATCAATTACTTAACCCGGAATACAAAGTACCCCTTTGCTCGTACATCCAAATGTCTACGACAGCCTACGGCGTAGCAAACTACAACACATATAGTTAATATTTGAATAATTTTGATTCTGTTTATAACTACATCAAACTTTAAACAATTGAAGAATAATTAAAAAAAGCTTCTTTAAGTCAATAATAAATTGTGATATCAATTGTATTCTATGCATACTACTTCTCATCGTAGAATAGCTTTAGTATCAAGTAGTTAAATTCTTAAATATATTTAATTTAATTAATATTTTCGACTGATGGTGCTTGATGGAAATTGATTTTAAATTCTGAATTATTTTTGTGACTTCACATATGGAAGTTTACCAGTTTTAAATAATTCAGAATTTATACTTAATTTATTGATTTCGTATAATATATTTCAGTATAAAACTAATGTAATTTAATAATTTATCATACTGTGGCGTATAAAAACTAATACATTCAGCCAGTGACATAAATTATTCTCAGCTTAAGCCATATAATATAAATTCAGTGCGAAGTTGATTACACATTGCTATCAAGTGTCACACACATTCAAACAATAAACAAATGTTAAATTAACCCAATGAAAATGCAGCAGATGCAGCGGACGCAGTATTACCAACTATCCAATAACTTTTAAGAAGTGACGCACGACCAAGCTCTCTCTTTTTCTCCGCAGTTCGAATCAACACCTCAACCAGTAAAGAGCCGCGCCATTTGTTATTCTTATTTCTTTCTTTATTTCTACCCACTATTGTACGCGACTTTCTCCGCGAACCTTAAACTCTGTAATTGTAATACCTTTGTTATAACTTTCTAATATTTCAACAACAATAAATCGTAACATTGAAGATTTAAGCGACACAGCTTCCTTTGGATACCATCCAACATCCTACATACACCTCCCACAATTGGTATCACCCGACGTGATAAAGCACACCCACAATACTAATACATATCGGTAAAACGATCTATTTTGTTCACTATGGTTGTTGATCTCCGTTAAATAGAGACAATTTTGTAATACCGCGTTGCTAGGCGCGCAAACTAGCCTCTACACTACTGAGAGTGTTTTTTAAAGAGTCATTACAACGCACTTTATACGTTTATACGTTTTTGCAGTGAAATTCAATTAGTGTATGCACAGTAATGTAAAAAAACAACTATTAAATAAACAGCTATTTTGTAATTTTCATATCCGTTCTTAAGGTGGAGTGCATATTATAGTTATCATCATTATCAATAATAAACATTATGATTTTAAATTCATATTCCTAAAATATATATTAAAATAAGTATACTTTATAAATGGTAGTGAGAAAATGACGCAGCCTTCTTGTATATTATCATAAAAATATTTATTTAAAGTATTACATGACCGAAATGAGAGAGGTTAATAGTAGTTTAAAATTCAACCAGTTTACGAAATATGGTTTTAGTTTTATTGTTATATGTATGGTTCTATAACACTCTTGGTTATAGCGCCTGGTTTAACCCATCGATCGTTTTTACAGTTAAATAAAAACCATTTCAGTTAACATCGCGTGACAAAATAATTTGTTTTCGGGGTAAATCCGTGGAATCGAATTTTGATTGACATTTCGAAAATGTGTCACGCGGATTTTTTTTCCAACATGTTTCGTCGGAATGCAAAATTGGAAAAGTACGAATAAATCATATCGAAACTGGCTCCAAACTTTCGTTATAATGTATGTTGATTTGAAATCGTTGTCGTTGAAACGAAATTGTGGATATTAAATTTAATGAACTCATTTTTTAGAGATGTCCTATTTATTTTTATTGATAGTAAAGAAGATATTATATGCTAATACAAATGAAAAGAATCGCTTAATACCTTTAGTGGATGTAACTATTATATTTGGTGGTTAGTGATAATTTTCAGAATCTTTTTGATAATTCATGTTACTGTATCGAATAAAGAAAGGAAAAATGACGTAACCCACATACAACCAATTTTACAGGAGGTCAACGTTTATTTATTGATTTTGAATCAAAATTAAAAATTAAATAAATACAAACTTGAAATCTACAACTGGTGTTTTATTTACTGAATATGGTATTAATTTAATAAGTTATTTAAGATAAACCAATAAAATTGATAATGTAAAAGCTCTTTTCCTGGTCGTATATATTACAAAGCAACCTTTTTAAAAACAAAAGCTCAATTTAGATATAAATTCAGCATCTTCAGAAATGAGATAATGAAATTGTCGTTACCTCCTGTATTCGCCTGTGGACTGTCAATCTATGCCACTGATGGTCATCAAAACGAACCCTCGCCGGCTTGATGTGCATTTCCTGTTTTCCATTTGATAGACCCATCGTCAGAGAAACTCCTCCATCACGGACAGCCAAGTTCAAGTAGTCTTGTCCATGAGCTGCAATAGAAAAAAATGTAAAGGATGAAATATGCATTCTTTTCAATAAAATTTTGCAGATAATAAGACATTAATAACAAGGTGTTATTTTAATTAAAACACGTTGAGATAAAAAATGTTGAATGGCTCTTTTTGAAGTTGTCCCGTACAAAACAGGAGTATTTGCAAGTCGATCCCGCATTTCTCATCGCTTTGAGTGCTGATGTGCAAACTTTATAGAAACAATAGCACCTACGCGGTTAAACAGAGAAGACGAGAGAACTTGGAAAACTAACTTATTTATTTACTTGAGAAAATCGTTACGCCATAATTTAACCTCGCACACTAAAATGACAAATGTTTGATCTAGCTTTCCTAAATTACGACTATGTTATATTTTGTCTCTTATTAACATTTTTATATGTGTGTTAAATGCCAGAAAAGTCTATGTAAATATTTGCGTCTATATAAATATGGTATGTTTCATTATTTTAAAAATTGATTTTAATTTATTCATTAATATATTCAAGTAATTGAGTAGCTAAGTTTTGAAAATTCGATTTCTAAAATACGGAAATGCAGGACTGAAAGTTCATTGGATTAAGTAATATTGTTTGACAACCAATTCTTTTGAAAAATAATCTTTTAACTTGTCTTTACATTGCGGAGATTCATATCGTTGCCAATATTGCAGGAACATGTGTCTTAATTTTTTGCATTAAATCATTTTATAAAGTACCATTTTTGTGAAAGAAACCTATCAAAAATAAGTATTTAAAATGTGAACGTCGACATCTGTCATTTTATCGAGTAATCATCTCAAAATTGTCCATATTGTTCAAATTTGGAGCTGACGAAATTGAATAAATTAATCTATCTGGTCAAAATCAATATTGTATACACAGTGAATTCATTAACAACGATAAAATTATATTATAAAAAATACAGAAAACAAATACTATAAGTATACGGTGGCCAAACAGTTGGCGTGCGTGCTTTGGAACTGGGGTTGCGGGTTCGATTCACACAGCTGCTGGATTCTAAAAAACCTAATGCCCAACCGGTTGATTTGCCAAGTGATTATTGATTAGCCAACGTTCGCGAAAAAATATGTCACGGGATGTCTTCATATAACAGACATCTAAATATTCCGTATCTGGAATAGATATCTTCATACCGTCTGTATAGTAAATGGATATGGTAAAAATTGATATATTTATGAAAGTATCATAGTTTTAAATGGAAGTGATCGAGACTTTGTTAGCTCCAGAGTAAGTATTATAATGTATTATAAAACAACAAATATATTGAAAAAGTCTTATCTTAACGTAGCACAAATTAAAGGATGAATCTCTCTAAGAAAAAAATCACGTGTGTTAAATTGCTTGTAAAATTATAAGGCTATAAAATTTTAATAGTGGTCAATGAAAAATTTTGAAATGTCAATTTATTTATTCCTGAAAAACTATTTAAAAATGATCTATTTTTATATTTAACCTTACCCGTTTCCGGTCAGTAACTAATGCAACTATGATAATCATTCTAACACGTAGATTCCGTGCTATGTATAAATTCTGGTCATATTTTAATATTTAAATAATTCCATCATATATTTTTTTTTCTTTAATGCCATGAAATTCATAAATGATATCTATTATATATATGGTAATTTTTTCAGAATACAAAATATCTTTAACATAAAATAAAAACAGGATTGAAAAAAAATTGGATTATTTATTATTCATAGATATTATGAAATTGGAAGATATTTATTATGTATTATTTGTTAATGAAAAGTCCTGTATTTTATATATTTGCACGTTGCATAACATTCTTACGAGTTATTTTAAAATAATATGATACAAAGTAGGTGCTTGTTTGGAGTTTTGAATGACATTTTTACCAAAAACATGTCATGGACCCAAGCGAGATATTTATTAACTTTTCATTTAATTTTTATATACTTTTAATTTTTCTAAGAATTTTTACTAGAGTTAAATTCTTTTATGAATATTTTTTAAAATTCTTTTACTCCGAAAGTGTTGCATATTGATCTGAACAGTATAAATATATCTCCTTGGAAGATAAAGCATACTGATCTCTGCCATACAACAAACTGTCTCAACACATTGTGGTTTTTTTACATCCATATATCCAATATACTGTGGTTAATTAATTTCAGTGATTTTCAGACAATTGCTCAACTTAATGAGCATTCTGCCTTGCATTTTCAGATTTTTTGAAATTCGACAGATTTGTAAATCAAACTCCCATTCCTATAACGCCAAGCACGTACGCTAATCCCTAAGCTAATCGTGAAATATTTTCATACTATTGGATTAATGTACACCTCAAATCTTCCATAACATATATTTATCATACAATAAAAAATAGTGCTGTTATTAAACTGTATGCAATGAATATTTAAAATCATAAGAAACAAAAAACAGCCATTATTTCTAAACTGAAATTTTTCTACTGTTGTGTTCATGTAGTAATATATTGGTGATTTGAATCCTTTGGTAAATCGGTTTGTATATCTATGATGTCTATTCTCTCCATTATTAGAAATGGCGGGCAGGCAAGCGGTTGTGCTCTTTCCAACCGGAATAATTCCCTCAAAGCTCGCGCGATGGATGAATTGAGCGGATGAGATCCGCAGCACTGGCATTTTGAGAGACGTTGAAGTATCTATATTTCCAGCTTCAATGGAAATGTTTGCACTGCACCAGAAAATAGTATAAAATGTATATAGCACGATTTGCATTCGTTTGTGGCTTAAATTGAATGTTTACGAAATTCGTGATGTTTTTGATTGTTGGCAACACATTTAATTGAACGGTCAAAGCTTACAAACATGTTCGCTAGATTTCTTCAATAAAAAGTCTAGCATTATTAGTAAAATATATTACATTACGAAAATTGTAATATTACAAGTCTCATAACACCATCACTTATCATCTCATTTTTTTGTATACTATATCGACTGTGGAAAGGCAAAAAGACGTAACCCTCATCTTATAAAAATATTTTTTTTTCAATAATAATAATGTACATATCTTAACACTTGGCATGTGGGACCCGTAATATAACGTGATTGTGTACTCCTGCGGCTATATGTGAGACTCAAAATGTTCCGTGCCTCATTTTTAAAATATTTTGACAGCCAACTGTAGTCAAATACTCTTACTGCATTTTTATAAAAATACCAGAAAACTTTCTTGCTCTATACTTCGTAAATGTCGTCACTCCTCATATCAATTTACAAGTGTGTTAAGCTTATTGTTTCCTAGTCTATCATTTTAGACCGAAATCGTCTCTCTTGGTTTAGTGTACTTTTTTTCAGTTTTGGTGAAACATTTTAAATACTTTCGTAACTTTTAAATGAGTTTTTTAATGCCGATGTGGATTATATTGCACTTTTTCTCAAACATTAAAAATTTGCAATATCTTAGTTTTAAGTGGTAATTATATAAGCTGTGAAAATAATATAATACTGAGATATTGCAAAATTAGTTTTGCATACAATTTTTAGTACAATAAAAAAAAATATTCAAATATTACTTTAGTAAATATGTTGGTTTTCGCAAACGTTAAGCGCATTTTGCGAATTTACCAAAAGTAGCCCGCAGGTTAAGTGTTAATATACGTTCTACCAAAAGAATGTAATCAACAAATGCCGAATTAATATCTTAATTTATTTTTGGGTTTGAAAAAATAAAGGTAAAAGTATTTCATAAGGTGACTTACGACATGTTTATCGGCACCGATTTTGATCCCAAGTCGATGAATACCTGTACAAAGAAGGTTGTATAAAAACTGATGGATGATATAGAATACTGAAACTGCCTCTTAATAGGCATACGCTCTACGTGAAGAGCGAATATGGAAAAAATACAACTGATATTCGATATTTTTATTTGATATTTTAAAATAATACTTTCAAAATTTTTGGTTGGGTTTTGTATACAGTTTTAAGTTTATCAAAAATCTTGCAATAAATCAAGCGTATGTATTATAAAAGAGTGCAAATATTACAGTAATTTATTTGTTCATCGTTCTATTATTTCATTTGTTCATTGTATGCTAAAAATTAACTGTCAAACAATAGAACGTCAAAGGCAAAGAGAAGTAGATATTTGCTTAAATCCTTTGTGATGAGAAATGTTGTGAGAGAGATTTTATTCGGGAACTGTCGCGAAATCTTCAGGTCTTAGCATATGTTCGCGGGTAATCCCCGTTTATAAATGACAGCTTTTCGTTTCACCAAATCCGAACGGATTTCGTTTGAGCAAACGCAGTGATTGGAGCCTCCAAGACTCAAACAATCCTACTGCCTTTGTTTCTGTTACTTGGAATGGCTTGAATGACTGACGCCTTTCTAAATTAGTCGATTTAAACTCTTTCTTGTGTCTAAAAAATATCAGTTAAAATAAATTATTAATTCAAATCGCATTACTCGGGACCAATTTGGTTTGATGGAAGACTTTTAACATTGTATTTAAAATCTGGCAAAATATTTTTTTTTAATGTGAAAGTCTATATGCAGTGAAAGCGTCAGATATAATAATCAGAAATAATGTTCTATGTAAACTGTTTGTATCATAAAAGTACAAACTTTCAGCCTTTTGAGAAATAATAATCTATGTAAACTGTTTATATCATAAAAGTACAAACTTTTAGCCTTTTAAGGAGAATGGACGCACATGTACGTTTGTACGCATTCTGTCTTATTTACAAAACCATTTTTTTATTTGTTATTATTTCATTAAATATAAATACTAGATAGACTTATCAATGATAAATTATTTACATAAAATTATATCATGCATTTTAAGGCAGTATATATAGAATACGTAAATACGAATACGTTTTTTGTCAAACTAATTATTTAAATAGCAAAACATATTGAGCGCCTTTCATACGATAACTTTTTCATTAAATAAATAATACGCGTTTAAGGTTTCGCTGTAATAAAATAATACAGATGGCCTGTTTTGATCGTGAAAATAGGCTGTATGTCCAAAAAACTTTGTCAAAACAGGTAAACATTATCGTCCGAATATCCTTTGAAGTTCTTTACTTCTAACATAATATATAAAAATAAATACAATATGGACTGACAGCGGAAAAAATATGTCGTCAAAAAACGACGAAAAAGAATACCTAGTTAATTTTGACAAGGATTTCTTTTGTACTTAAATCTCTTCGGGGTTTTTTTTTAAATAATTACACCAAAAATAGCTTTTTAACAAAAAATCTCGCCATGTACTATCATGAGATAAATTCATTTAATTAATACATGAACAATTTTGAAAAACATTGTCCTGTGAATACAAAAATCTGAAATACTTTTTATTCTAGTCCTGTTTTTCAAGTGTGGTAGTTTTCAGTGATGTTGACCTAATTCTCCAAGGATTTTTCATTCTACGCCCCGAGTGAATGCCAAGTATTTTAAATTTACGCAATTTAAAAAGAATTTAGTTTTAAAAAACCTCAACATGCATTATATTGAGTAAGTATATTTAGCTCTATAAATATATAATATTATACAATATTTTAATTTTAAATTTTCTTTATACTCTTGCCACTTAATAACACATTTAAAACAACTAAAGTATGCAAAAATAAAATCCGAAATTTAATAGCTTAAAAACCTTATAATACAAATAAAAATATTATTATTAATGTTATTAATAATGTGAAAACTTATTTTTGTAAATGCATTTTTAAATCCACTTGATGGTCGCATTGTTTTAAAAAAATCTTCAAAAAAAAAAATCATATTTTCTAAATTTATTAATTTCTTTAAAAAAGTAAAAAAGAAATTTTAAAATAACATTTATTTTATTTTGAAATTGTTTAAATTTTCATATTTATGTAATTCTAGGTAGTTGCACTGTCAAAAACCTAAAAATAATGAAAAAGTTATTTCGGGTGCATCCGTTTTTGAACATTTTCAATACCCGAGTTATCTCGGGTATGTCCGGGAAGTGGTCTTCTAATGAAAATATTAATAATAACAATAGATCCAAATTTTCAGTAGATTCCTGGTCAAAAATTTTGTGGCTAAGTTAATCGTGAGTCAAATGAATCCCATAAAGAAGCTTCACTTAAATAACTGTAATTCTATTTTTGATACTGTATTATGATATGGTATGGAAGTTTACCAATTTTAAATAATTCAGAATTTAAAATCAATTTCCATCAAGCACCATCAGTCGAAAATATTAATTAATTAGGCATTATGATACGTTAGTCCGAGTCTATGACTAGAAATTTACTAGATATATGTTAAATGATTGAATTGACCTCTACAAGATATCAATATGATCCATATGCTCTACTTTCTTTGAGTGTGTGGTTAACATTTGGTAGAAAATAATTATAAATTGATGGATATGTTTTATTTATAATATTTGTATATCCACCAAAAGTAAATAAGTTGATTGATTAATTGATTGGATACCATTGAATTTACTGTTCCACAACTTTTTTAAGTATGCACTATAATAATCAAGGAAAACCTTTTTCCGTCTCCAAAAAACCAAAGATTAAATTAAGAACCTACACAGCCATGCGCTGGTAAAATAAAATAGTAATTGAAAACCAAATAGTATCCAAGCCTTGCTGGGAAGCGTTCAAAATTGTGAATCAACGGAAAGCAAATTCTATAACTGAATGAGTAAATTTATCATTTATGAAAATGTTCTCATGGAAATACAAAATTATTTTTGTGGAGTGAAAATTTTTTCTTAGTTTACTTATTTTAGATTTTTTCCCAGTACGATTGTTAGTTTATTACCCGACCCATTTTGCGTGCGTCTTTTTAATGAACGTACAAAAGTTTATTTTATTCATATTGCACGTGAAAAAGAAAAAAGGGCGTAACCTACGCATAAAAAAAATTACAAAAACTGACGAAGTAGTTTCTCAATGTAGCTTTCAAGTTTGAAAAAATGGTGACCAATCAAATTTTCTTGATAGATTATTTTTCAGACTTTGTCAGACAATTACTCAACCCGATGTGCATCCAGTCCTGCATTTTAGAATTTTTTTAAATCAAACAGATGGGGAATTGAATCCGCATTCCCCAAATTGTTAGTGACACACGCTATCAACTACGCTATTAAGGAGACACACAGAGATATATATTTAATCATGATATTTTATTTATAGTATAGAGTATAATGCAGTGATTGATTATACGGATTATTAGCCGTCTATTCTGTATGCATTATTCATTATGCTATTAATATGATTCGATTTGAATTAATATCTAAACGTTATTGCTTATAACATATGAATACTAAAATTATTGCCAACGTGGGACTCTAAATTCAATACATTAATTATACGAGCGATAATCCTGACTTCCGCAGTATATTAATCGATATAGTGCAATATTTTTCAAGTCACGATATGTCATTAAAAAGTCACAGTTTATATTTTGTTATTTATTTTAAGTGGCCTATATAATGTAAAATGTTTCGTTGAAAGTGTAAATTATTGTAACAATTTTTTGTACCGGTTAGCGTGGCGAGGTTAGCGCACGCTTTTTGGAGCTGAAGATTGCAAATTCGATCAGCTCATAATCAATTCTCGTAAAAAAATCAGTCAACATAGAAGTATTAACAAAATGCAGATCTTCAAAATCACTTTGTTACAGAATAATCGTCTTCATGCTGTTGAGATTTCTATGCTCTACTTACTGAGTAAAAATGGTGTAAAAATATATAAATGTTGACTTTAAAACGAACATAGCCTTTTTCTTGATAATCACAATACATCTAAGTACGTATTTCATCAAAAAGTTATACGCTAAAAACGCCGAATAAGTATCTAAATTAAAAGAGGATCGCCTATTAAATTTTCGACCAGCAAAAAGGACTTTCGTTACATCCATTTTATTAGTTTTCTTAAAAAAATTAAGTTAATATTAAAAAAAGTTTATTAATTATCGAATTTGATAAATCAATCACCTGTGAAGCGTATTCGATTTTCATAGTAAGGTCAAATATAAAATATATTTTGATTGTTTCTTTTGAGGTTGTTAGCCAATTTTTCAGTCAATTAAGCATCCAGTCTTGCATATTTGAATTTCAAAAACTCTTAATGGAGCTACGAAAATTGAACATTCTTCGACATCAAAAGAGGTGTGCTTAATGGTTTTTTTATGAATACAAATTACAAATTATTCGATGAATAAAAACATAGCTTAACTATTGTACAGTACATTTTATTTGTTAAATACTGTTTGTTGGTTAATAAAATATAAAATATTTACGAAGCCGTATTTTTTTTTATCAGGAGTGGTATATTATAGCATAAAAAGTTTAAAAAGCTTTATTGTAAAACATTTAAATGACGATTATTTATGAAAATATACTCCATAATAAAGTTTTTCTAATAAAAAGTAAATAAAAACTGACTTAACATATGAAGGGGGTAATTCTAAAATGAGCTTTTTTATCATGTCAAAATTTAAATGAGAACATTTTGTGCGAGTATTTTTTGTATAAAATATCTAAATCCAATAACATGTTTTTTGATGTTTGTTTTTATTCTAAATTGACTGTACCTGGCCACACGTTGCTGCGGCTCAGTCTGGTTATAAATAATGGCGTTGTTTTTTAAAAAAAAGCATGTTTTTACCTGTCACAAGTGTGACATTGTAGTAAGTATACGTGCGGAGTCGAATGCAACGTTGTGTCAAAATTTCATTTCGGTGAAGAACTTTCGGAGACTTGAGATTTTGAACGAATAAAAGTTTACATTTTTATTTATATAAATAGTTTTGGAATCAATTTTTTCTACTGGTTTGAATGATAAATGCTTATTTTATAGTAAAATGGTAATTTTATATTTTGGTATAGTGGGATAAGTTCATTTTCAAATAACCATATATATTATGAAATCGACTAAAAAGCTCTTATGTAATTTCCAGTAATGTAGTAAATAATATAAACTTACCCGTATAAAATAGTAAGCCGTTAGATTGTCTGGTTTTGAAGTAAATAGAGATTGCATCTTGAGTAGAGACGATTGGCTCTCCTCCAGTTTCCGTGAGATCATACGACAGGAATTCAGTTCCTCGAAACGTCGCTTCTGATGGGGCCTTATCTGAAACAAAGAAGAAGACGATTAAATTACGTAACAGTGATGGATTTGTAAAAGGATGTAGAGTCAAGAGAACGAGTTGGTTAGGAGCTTAAAAGGTTAAGATACGTTGGAATGATGTATTTGAGTAAAAAGTTTGGATTTTCTCGGTCGTTAAGTTGACAAGTTGGAATGGGCGTATTTGAGTCCTGTAGTCCTCTAATTTTAAAAGATATTTAAATTAATATGTTATGATAGATATTAGCATAGTAAAGATACATACATATTTAGATCAACGTGTTAGATTAGTAAAAATATTGGAAATATTGTCATCATTATTTAGACTAGCTATAAAAATATTGTCTTGTAAAACTTTGAGATATTGACTTACAATATATAACGTCATATACAATTAAATATATAAACAAGATTCTTTATATTGTAAACATTTCACTGTAAGCATTGTAGAAGGTGCTTAGGCTTGGTACGCTTAGTAATAAGGTTTATGGTTTTTTTTTGCGTCCAATACTTTTTTTTATACCATGTTTGCTCCCAATATGGATCTACACTATGTGAAGATTTTCACTCCGAAAGAGGAGTATATGGATTTCCGCAACGTGAAGGCGTCTTGGCACATTATTTTTTACGAGAATCGCTTGTCAGACAATTGCTCAACCCAATGAGCATCCAGTCCTGCATTTTCAATTTTTTTAAATCCGACCAGATGGGGAATCGAA
>JAGVSQ010010004.1:2348-13211 GCA_022683975.1 Rhyacophila evoluta
ATAATCACAAATTATACATCTTAATATATGCTCTATCAAAAAGTTATAAGCTACACATGCCGAAGTAATATACAATTGAGCTTTTAAGTTTGAAAAAATAATGGCTTATGAAATTTTCGACCAGAAAATATTACTTCTACCACATCACTTTTATTGGTTTTTCTTAAATAGTTTATTAAATCAGATTGGATAAATAAAATACAAGTTTTAGTTTTCGTGCACTTAAAGGTTTTGTGGTCATTATTTTGACTTTAAGCCAGAATTATAAAATGGACAAAAACACCACGTGAGAGGATACGTCCATTTTCTTTTTTTATAATCGATTTATAATGTCTAGTATTCGTATTTTAACCACAAAATTTTTCATTTAATATCAAGTCTTTTAGCTTAATATACTAAACAAAACAAATGGGTTAAAAAAAATAATAGAAAAATCTATGGAATAGCATAAACTTTTATCCAAAATACAAATTATATTCATTGCTTGGTTGTATAAATTTCCATAATTCAACTTTAACGTCTACTAATAGTATAATAGCAATCAAAATATCTGGTTTCGCCACTTAAGAGTGGCGGTAAATTTTTAATGTCAGCTCATTTTGAGACACTCCATATTTTAATGATTAAAGCGCACATTTTGCATTATTCTATTTGGAAACAACTATGCACAAAACTCGTACATGCTTTAATGAAAAAAAATCATGACCTTGAAAAATGTGTGGAGATTTCTGTCTCCCTCTTTATACGTTATTCATCATTTGTCTCTACCTTTCCATATCTCATATATTATAAAAGAATATAGAGTCAGATAACTGCACCCAAATAAACACGAAGGTAAACGAAAACTTCATGCGTTTGATTGGAAAATGATTTGTTCAGCGTCTCGAATTTATTAGTTGTAACTTCCACATTTTCTTAAAGAATACTATTGAAATAGTTAAGCAGGTTGTCTAAACAGTTTTTTTTCTAAAAGCTAAATTTTATGGTGTTGAGTTATAAAAATATTGAATGCACATAGACCAGAGATTATAAATGAATTATTTTGCTGACACTTTAAGCGGAAAAATATATATTTCAAAATAAACCAAAAATCGTCAAAGACACGTGCGGCTTCCATTCATAATAGTGCTACAGCGTCAGCGAATTCGGGAAAATCCATTTTCCGAGTCGACGCCAATAAGAGAAAAACAGAGTCGCTCGCCCGTTGAGGCTGTTGATTTAATCCAACCACATGGCCTAACACGCAGCTTTCGCGAAAAATGTGCCGGTGCATAATTTACTGGAAAATATTACCTTTTTTACTTTTCATCGCGTTGAAAATTCAAAACTACGATTTGAAAAAACTTGGGGATTTTACTTGAAGTACCAGCTAGTATGTAATTGGGTTTTGCATTTATTAAATGAAACAAAGTGTTACAAAAATATAAGTGCAGAAATGTTTTATATTTAAAAAAAATTAAACGGTTGTTTTATTTTTTGTTTTAAGCAAATTTTTTAATATCTCAATCTCTACTTTTATTATTTATTTATTGTAATACTGCAATATTCTCCCATATCTTCCAGCTATATGCTAACTGCTTGCATTTTGGGCATGCTTTCTTATTGTAGCTTAACACTGAAGAAAAATATGTGTTTTTTTCGACTTATGCGTGGTCTTATTGATAACTCTGCCACTCTTGTTAATGTTGGTCTATTTGTCCCTGATAACTACCTAAAAAATCGTGAACGTCAGTTGTTTTTCATTCCTAAATGCAGGAATATTCTGCTAGTAGTCATGCCAATACGGAGAAAAATGGTAATATTTAACGAGATTGCCTCGAATATTGATATCTTCCACCTAGGTGACAGTGAGCTTAGATGGATGCTATTATATACATTATCAGAATAAGGTCCATCTAACTTACTTGGTAGACATTTTTTTCTTCTTTTTGTATGTGCAGTTGTTTTTATTTCTCTCTTTGCTTTTTTTATATTTCAATGTTTCTAATATTTTTGTTATAACCGTATGTATATCGTGTTATTAATGTATTAAGCTTATAACTTCTAATATCCCAACATGTATCAAATAAATAAAATAAAAATAATCGCTAAATGCATGTAATTGCTTTAAAAGTATCTTATATCTAATCCTATTTTATAAACATGATTAGTTAACTGTTTTCAATGTACAATTCGAAATTTAATGCACAACAAAATTACATTCACGAAATTGTTAAGTCATGTGTTATAATACTAGTCATGCAAAGAAAAACGATTAAATGTCATATATACATAATTCTGTTTTCCATTTTCTCTCTCTGCATTAGAGAAATGAGAAAGAAAATCATTTGCAATCTTATAAACGAAAACTGACGTAGGCCGCTTTGCTTGATTGTATTAACCTCACTTAACTTATTTGTGCCAGGAAGTGTTAAAGCAAATATTACAAGAAAATTTTTGCGACACCGGAATGAGATACAACTTTGCTGAATAATATACGTTACATTTTTTTAAGAGAATAAAATATCTCTTTCCTTAATATTTTCTGTCTTCTTAAAATAGGAATATTTTAAAGAAAAAATATACAGCCAGTTTTTACAACCCTGTGGAGGTCCCTGTTTTGATGAGAACCTTTCTACTAGGCCTGAACATTTAGATGCATGGTGTTACTTACTAAGGAAATACTTGTGGGTAATTTTAATTAAAGTTGATCCATTAGAGAGCGGAGTAACATCGTTAAATGATTAAGGGTGCATAAATAACCTGTCAAAACAGGTGGGACGCATCGGCTTAAGAGACACATTATTTGTTTTTAAGTTATGAATTATTACATTTAATAACCTATATTTTTATTATTTAAATAATGTCATTTAATGTCCTTTCTGTAGTTCTGTAGTTGAGTGGTAAACGCGCAAATTATGGTACTTTAATCTAAAAAATCTAAAAAATCTACAGCTGTTAAGATAAAACAAACAGTAAGTAAGGTTGGATACTAAATTAATTCATCAATTAACAGATAGTAAATAGAAAACATCAAGGAATCAATACATTACGGATACTCTTTTTATAAAAATCCATATGCACAATTACTTGGAGCGGATATATAAATTAACGATTTGCCGTATATGATGTTTATTCAATACATAGCCAAAAATACTAACACTAAAAATTATTTTCAATTAAAATAAAACATTAAATGGTTTTTGATTTTGCCATCTGTTTCATTTATCACTAGCTGTACCCAGCCACGCATTGCTGTGGCTCAGCGTAAATGACGCTGCTTAAAAAAAACAAATTTTTACCTATGAAAGGTGTAAAATATATATATTGTTATGCATACAAAAAGACGTCCGTATTTGAAGACAACGTTGGGTCAAAATTTCCAAACAATCGGTGAAGAACTTCCGGAAATTTAAGATTTTGAACAAACATCATTTACATTTTTATTCATATAAATATACGAAATTTATTAATAACTTTAAAACAAGGAAAAATAACGCCAATATTAATAGTTATTATTTCTCATTTTTATCATAGAAAACGTTATTATTGTTAAGAATTCAAAAAAAAAAAATCTATATTAAGTCGTATTATATTATGTTTAAGCACCATGTATTAAATCCGCAAAATAATATCTCAAATATACATGTCTACATACAAATACAGTCCCAAATTACAGTGGAAAATATTAATTTATTGTTTGAGGCGTTACAGACTTCATGCAAAAAATGTTAGTCCAATATGTTGTGGATCTCTAGGGAAATATGTTTCCCCAAAAACATGTTGATTATTTATCGAACAAAAAAAATTGCGTACAAAATTTAATAGAATAATATTGTTTTAATTTGATTTATTGAGTAATGCTTATATGTTGACAGTTTTTTTCAATGTATTTGTTTTTGTCAGATATAAATTAAGTGATTAATGAAATAATTCGATTTAATTTCAATCATTGGGAAGAATGCGAGTTTATAAAGGTGTCTTAAATTCTTCTTCTTATTTTATAGTATGTATATTTACTAAGTTAAGCAACTAGTTGATAACGAATTATCGTGAATAATACTTGTCATAAATAAGCCTTGACATTTTCTTAAGCCACGTTTGCTCCCAAAGTGGAGCACATAGATCTACACAGTGTGAAGACATTAACTCCAAAAGTGAAGTATATAGATCTCAGCAACGCGAAGACGTCTTGACAGATATTTTTGTTATGAGGATCGTTTGTCAGACAATTGTTCAACCCAATGGGCGTCCAATCATGTATTTTTGGATTTTAAAATCCAATAGATGAGGCATCGAACCCGCATTTCTCGAATCGCTAGACGCCCAAGCTACTAACTACGCTACCGGGGAGACAAATACAGAGTCTTAAAATAAGCTTACATTTTGAATTTGTATTTTTGTATTCAAATTTTTTACAATATTAAAATAAATTTTGAGAACATCTATGCGTTATAAGATTATGTACCTTTACATAATTTAGTTGTAATTGATTTATAAGCAAATTTTGCAAAAGTAAGATGTACACGTAATAAGAGAAAACAAAGTTTTCTTTTTGAGTTGTTTATTTATGAATTTGACCAAACTTAACTAACCCATGGGTCGGCATTATTCAATTTATGTCACTTATCACTTAGTTTTCTTACCGTATACATTGTTTATAAAAATGATGTGTAAATTCAAAACCTTAAGTTGAAAATGATGATCCATATCGAAGGATGTATCTCAGATAATTTTAAACTTTCAGGTTGAAGGTTTCTCGTATCGTGTATAAAACACGATTACGCCGTCGGAGCAACAGAAATAGAATCGCTTTAAGGCCAGCTAATAACGAAACGGCGGAGGCGAAGAAGAGAAAGTCGTGCTGATAATGAAGATAATGGGCCGCCACTTTGCAGTTTACTTGGATCGATCCGAAAGTTGGGCGCTAAAAGCTCTCGCTACGCACCTGCTTTGGACCGCCAAAATGGTAACGAGAAACTTTCGCCCGAGAGAAAAACTTTCTCGAAGAAACAGATAAGATACTTCGTAATATTTTAGTGGGTAACCTTTATGATGAAAGGATTAAAGTTATTGACGAAGGCTTTAAATAAAATATAAACAATAATATCTGCAACACATTTAAGAAGGAGTTTTAATATTTAAACAAGAATTGTATAGTTTCTTCCAAGACAGATAATAATAAAATACGTGTTTTTATATGTTTTTTTTCTGTATTCGCCTCACAAGTGGAGCATATAAATATTCACGATGTAAATATGTCTCCTCTTGAAAGAGTTTAGGGTGTCCGCGACGTAAAACCGAAAATCAAGAGGCTAGCGTGTGCGCCTTGGTCCGAGAAATGCGGGTTTGATTCCCACATCTGCTGGATTAAAACAAATCTAAATGCTATTTGCTAATTAGGTTGAATAATAGTCTGACAACAAATTCTGACTCACATAACGATGGCTTAAACTGAAAATCACCCAACTTTCGCGCAAAATGTTCAGGAATAACAAAAATAAATTGATGAATGTGTTTGTTACTGCGTGTAGTTGGCTAACGTGTGCGGGAGATTTAGCGTATTTTGAATTTTATTTGAATTTTGTGCGTTCTGTGTAGGATAGAAGAATTAAAGCTGAATAAAATGGCATCAAATTTGGTTTTTTTACCATAAGTGGAGTTAGCTGGTTGGAAGATTAAGCCATCGATATATATATATACTCCACTTCTGTATAGACCTACATGCTCTAATTTAAGATCGAATTCAGTACAAAAATTACATTGGGAGATCATTTTCACAGTAATTGGTTAGTAATCGTTGATCAAACTCAGCAAATGTAATATTTGAAGACGCAGTTTCCGATTCCAAAGCGCGCACGCTAACTTTTTGGCTACCGAGAAAATAAAAGTATTTACTAATTTTCTCATTGATAATAATAAAAAAATACTGGATAATCAATAACTACAGCAATTGACTGAAATTAGTCCTCGCAAGAAATGAATGAGACAATATTCTAAATATAATCTTGTCCGATGTTAATAATACAATATTAAATATATCAATATATTACTTGCAGGTTTTATATATTAGGATCATAGAAATGGGCAGAGATATCATTCGAAAACGTTCTTAGCAGTAACAAGCGTCGTGAGTGAATAATTTGATAACTTTGTGAGGTCGTCTGCCAAAATTTATCCCATTTGCAAAGGGTAAATAAGACACCGGCGAAGCGATGAAAAGACAATGGAGTAGAGAAAGATCAACAAGAAATGATTCTTGCACAAGACTTCGCACTATATTTTTTATACACACGGTAATTTTGATAAATAATAATACTTAGTTTACTTAATCTTTTTTTTACGATACCAAAAAAAATACTGTGCGTTCTGGTGCTTTAAACTAAGTTGACATGTTGGAACTTTGTGATTTTATAACGGATAAATTCGAGTTTGGAAATTTATTACTTCTCTAAATCATTATAATAATATGGGTTGTATGCAAAATTTATTATTCTAAAATTATGTTAGTATTTAAATTACCAAATCTCATAGATGTTCATGAATGGTAGCGATTTACAGATAGCCGCGAGATTGTAAAAAAAGTAAACAGCACCAAGAAGGAAAGGTCAATAGAAGTATTTAATTAATTTACTTACATTATGTTCGCGTTATTATTATCTACTATTATATATGGAGAATAGATTAATATGTATGTCGCCAAATTATTCCTGTAATCATAAACCGGTAAGTGTCATATCTAAACTATTTCTGCTACGTACAGCTATCAATAATTTTACAGTTATTTAGTTTTATTGTTATCGTTTAAAAAGCGATTGTGATAATAAATATATATGTCTATATTACCATCAGAGAAGACTGACGATAAACAAACAACGTTTTATGATATAATCTAGAGCAGTGATTCCTAGACTTTTTTGTGCCATGGACCCCTAAATTAGATAACAATATTAATCCGTACCCCCTTAAAAATTGTTTCTTACAGATGTAACAATTTTAAAGATCATAAATTTTGAAAAAAGAAAAAAAAATCTGAAATTGAATTCCATATTTTTGGAAGTGTATCGAAAAGCTTTCTAGTTTTTTGTTATGTTTCACCCTATCCTAAGATTTTTACCCTCAATGATCGCAACAAGCCCTGGGGGTAGTTACATACCACTTTGGGAACCACTGATCTATATTAACCAATGCGGCGTCAAATTTAACAATACTTACCTGTGCGTTGAAAGCATTGATTGTATTCGATGAATTGTGTATTCACCATTTCGCTCGCGTTTTAGTAAGGAGTAACATCAACCTCACTAATGCATGCGCAAATTGTATTTCATGTAGAATAAGTCAGAAATAGATCAAAAGGTTTTTTTAATTTAAAAGTAGTATTTATAATATATTATTAACAATGAAACATAGTAAGAAAAACATGTGTGTAGATTGAATGAAGCAAAAGCTTTTAAATCAATTAAGATTAACCGAATTTCATCGAAATACGCCCAGGCAAAAGTTACTATTTTTTATTATATTCATACCATCAGTGAAACATATGTATCATTATAATTAATATAGGTTCACTCCATATAGTAATTTACAGATTTCCGCTTTAAAAATTCTTCGGGGTCAAAAATAAAAGGTTAAAAAATTCAATATACAAATTGTGTGCTGAATAGGTTGAACCACCGGCTGATAGTTAATTCTTGTGAAAAATGACATTATAATTACAAGGTTTTATAATTTAAAACATGTCATTTAAATTTGTTAACGTTATATGTAATACGTACTAAAATAAATGATTGAAATATTGACTAATACACTCATAACTAAAGTGGCTACATTGAAACAAGCTGTTTAATGAATGCGAAATAAATTTTATTCGCAAATAAATGCTAAGTGAAAAAATAAAGAATTGTTCTAAAGCTAAAATGGTCGTGTTAACAACAAAACAAATTGTCTTCATTCTCTTTAAACTAGGCAAACAATATTTACTTAACGTGAAACATAAATAGTTGGATTGCTAAGTGAACAAACTACAAGAGAAATCCGACGGAATATATTATATCAAGAGAGATCCCCTTACATTGTTTAGTTAGATAAATCTAATTATGTCGACACTCTTCTCTGGTGAGATTTGCTACGAAATATCTCCGGTCAGAAGATTTAGTGCCAACTATGTGATGGAGCAATGCTATAAACCATTTGGAGTTGGGGCAACACAACAATATCTTCCCAAATAAACCGAATTACGACACTATAAACGAAGGATTCCATATATATTTTCTATACATTATAGTAAGCCCCAGCAACATAGGAACAATTAAATAGGTTTAAATTTATTTTATATATTTTACATGATATTATAACTGTATTCACAGTAACCAAGAGAGGTTAAAGTGCGCGCTTTGGAGCTGGAGATTACTGGTTTGATTTTTACACTATTAAAAGTCCGAAAATTCAAAACTGGGTACCCAATTAGTTGAAAAATTATTTGACAATCATTTTTTGTAAAAAACAGTCTGTCATATATTTATATTACTACGAAAATCCATATGCTTCATTTTCTGAGGGAATATCTTTACGATGTGTAGATCCATATGTTCAACTTTCGGAGCGGAAATTGTGTAAAAATGTATATTGAATGATGGCTCGGTGGCTGAGAGGTTAGAGCATATGATTTTGTGCCAGAAGTTTTGAGCTTGTATTTTACATCTGCTATTTTTTTAATGGATTTAAAATGCAGGGCTAGATACTTAATGAGTTGAAGAATTGTCTGACAGTCTGTCAATATTTTGCAATAGAAAAGAGGGTAAAAACTGTTTTCAGAATGTTTTTAATGTATGATTCAAAGCTGGCTTTCAGTTAATTTTCATGAAAAAATAGACAGTCATATTGTAAAAATCTATATTCTCCATATCTAGCGTAGTTGGTAGCATGCGCGCTTAGCGATCCGGGGAATGCGGGTTCAAAACCCCATCTGTCGGATTTTTAAAAAATCCGAAAATGTAGGACTTGGTTGTCCATTGGGTTGAGTTGACAAAAAATTCTCGTAAAAAAAAATCTGTCAAGTCATCTTCACATTACGAAGATCCATATACTCCTTTTTCGGAGTGGATATCTTCACAATGTGTAGATCCATATGCTCCACGTTGGGAGCGAAGATGGTATAAAAAAAATATATATCTAACAAGTATGGTATAAAAAGTATGTAAAAAAATAATAGATTAAAAATGCAGAACTTGATGCCTAATGAGCCAAGGAATTGGCTGACAAACGGTGAATAAAGTATAATAAAAAATCTTTGACGTCTGTACATATTATCTTCAGAATGTATTTAATTGCGATTGATTGCCACCATGCAGTGTTTATATACTCCACAGCGTACATAGAAGAAGAATGCTATTTTTAAAACAAACTATTTTCAATATTCAAAATCATCAAACGATTGAGCAAAAACCGTTTGATTTTCTAGCTAAATCTCTGTTTTGGGTGAACTAGAAACGATAAACTTTTGTGGGTATAAAATTAAAGATTTTCTAGAACAGCGGTTTCAATTTGTGTGCTAGCGGATAGTAGGAAAAGGTCTTGATGGGGATATAAGAGCCAGAGCAGTAAAGCCTTATTACACCGCAACACCCGATTTTATATGTTTATGGCTGGATTCTTTATATCGGAAATATTTTTTTCTGTAGAAGAACAAAGAAAAGTTTCTTGTTATGGTTTGTAAAAAAAATATGCATCGCCAAAAAGTCATATTACGAACACCTTTTATTATTTTAAAAATATCTGTTTTTTATTATCATGTGTGTTCTAAAAGTGGAGCATATAGACCTACAAATTATGTCACTCAACTGTTTAACCCAATGGGTATTCAGTCTTACCTTTTTAATTTAGTGTTTATGTTTAAGCCAAGCCAGTAGTTTCCAACTAAAATATATTATCATGAACGTTTATTACGTATCAAATGGATATACAATATTTTGAGTGAAGATTATGTGAATATAATGATCAAATTTAATAAAAAGCAACCTGTCAAATAATTTTTCACCCTGTGAAAATCCATATATTTTCCATAATTAAGGATAGATATTGGGAAAAATATTTTAGTATCGACATTGGTCCTTATTTATTATTATTATAATATTTATATTCAGTGCAAAAATTATAAATTTTCAATGAAACCTTAGAGAATTCAAACTATTTGTAAATTTTACTAATTTAGAAAAAAATACCAATATCGACTGATTTATCTTTATAAATATGTAATGATATATTATGAGTAATCTAGTAAGCTTTCGTAATGTAATATGAGCTTTAAATCTAGTAAAAAGGTTTAAAATGCTCTACGAAGCGTAAAGAAACCGGAAACACGTCAAAGAGTAGGAAGGCTTTACAATAAGGCTCACATCCGCTGACTCTTGATGGATATTTAGGACAGTGAATTTACACATTAAATTGCTTTGCACTATAATGGCTTAGGCTCTAACTAAACCGCACTATATAAGCTGGTGATTATTTAAGAACTTTATAACAGGACGTTTTCAAAAGCTTGTCATTATTATTTTGGACTCTAGCTTTTGCTTGGTTTGTTTTTGGACAGTTTGGTTAATTAAGAAAAACTATCATTCCAAAACTATTATTTTGAGCGGAATGTTTTTAATAATTATTATCTTACTATCTCTTTCTCTTGCCTAAATTTATTTGATGCCATATCACACGTTAGTTGTGATTTTTAATAAATTTAGCAGATTTAAAAATCCTTCACATTACATTTTTTTTTAGAATATTATAAAAGATATGGTTATGGCAACAAAACGCCATCTTTATTGAAAAAAAATACGTAACAGTTTTCCCTTTAACGTTGAGTACGTGGACATTAAAATTTTGAAAATATAT
>JAGVSQ010010007.1:0-13209 GCA_022683975.1 Rhyacophila evoluta
GTATAGAGCGAGAAAGTTTTCTGGTTTTCTTATAAAAATGTAAAGAGTATTTGACTTCAGTCGGCTATCAAAATATTTAAGATATGAGGCACGGAACGTTCCGACTGTGGCAGATAACCGCTGGAGTACACAATAACGTAATATTACGGGTCCCGTAGACCAAGTGTAAAATTATACGAATTGCTTGAATCAGATAGTTTTATGTTTCTGTTTATTATGCCAGCGTTGTTTATATATTTAAATAAAACTGTAAATGATGTTTGAAAAGTTGTAACATAACCCAATTGTTTCTATTAGTCTCGCATGACGCGATTTATATTGCGCGTAATATCTATGGAATGGCATATTCACACAAACGAGGTTTACCTGTATGCTGTTTTCATATGATTATAATGTTGAATGTGAATATGATATTGAAAATTAATATTGTTCAAACGTAGTTGCTTGATAAAAAATACTGTCTGCTTACAATGTTTATTTACAGAATCAGACTACTTGTTTTTTTTTCTAACCGAACGAAAAGAAACCATGAATATTAATTAATTAATTAATCTGCACTGGCGCTAATTAAAAATGTATGGTCAGTAAAAAAATGCCATTAAAAACATGTATTGTAGCAACGCAGTTTAAAACCAATAGAAAAGAACAATTTAACACATGGTGACTCAAAAATGTGTGCTGTATATTAATTACTTCGTAAATAATTTATTTACACCTTTAAATGAATATTTTTTTATACTATCACATATTTTAAAATTATGCAACTATCATATTTATATTTTAGCGTGCACGCCTAGCAATCCAGGGAATGCGCCAAATACCGGATTTTTAAAGTATCCGAAAATCCATGACTGGATGCCTATTGGGATGAATTGTTTGACAACCAATTCTTGTGAAAAATAATCTTCACATTGCGGAGATCCACATACCCCATATACTCCATATTTAGAGGGGAAATGGTCCACTTTCAGAGCAAACATAGTTAAAAAAAAACTATCACGTAATGTTAATAATCTTCATAACAATTATGATAGCTTCAGACTATTATAAAATATGTCTTAAACTTTGATCACTCTCTAAGTTTCGTATTCTATAACTATACAATCATCAATCCGTACACCAAAACTTCAAATAATAAAAACGCTTCATTTAAGAACTCATGTCTTTACACACACAATGTCACAATTTAATGATTTTGGGTATTTTTCCAAATATTTTTGAACAATTTTATATCAAATATTATATATTTTGTATTCAATCGATACGATATATGTATCTTCTACATTATGGACTCAATCACGGATGAGAAATTGAATATCAAGTGACATGGGGTGAATAATATACGTTTTAAAACACATCTACTTAATAAGAAAAAAAAATAGAATGGAGTGAATAGAATATTTATTATTAATTCGATAAATATTGAAGAAATAAAAACATATATTACGATCAAGTTGATTTGGTCACATCCTACGGATTTTGGAAGTTTTAATCTGACATTTTCTTCAAGTCATTTAGATTTTGGCGTTTTGGAAGGACATCAAATACCCATTTCCTACGGAATACATTCACAGAAACTATGGAATACTGGCTATTGACAATATGTGAAAACGTTATAGCGCACATATTTTTACAAACACTGCGTGGTATCCACATATTCTCATGAATAAAAATAATGGGAAAAGAAGAAAAATATAATGTACAAATTCTAAAATACTGTTATTTTAAAATAAATTAAATAAAATACTTAATGCACATAAAAGACAGATTCTTTTTAGCTATCCTATACTTAGAAAAATTAGTGGTCGTATAAGAATCATGTTAATTGTTTCTCATTCATTATACGTCGCGGCAATGTAATGACATTTTTTTTTTATAAATAAACTACTCTAACTGACGAATATTTTCTAAGTGTATACAATCTAATGAGACATATGTTGACTTTTTTACACGGATACAATAATTAATTAACCACCACGGCTTACATACATTGTATTAATTTATTTATGTGTAATTACAACAGGAGTGAAATAATTGCACATTTTTAAATCGCCTTACTATAATCCTAAGGCGAATGGTCATACAATTAATTTTCTTTTGTTAAACTTGATTTAGTTTGTGACAACAAATATTCCATCCAAACTTATACCACATTTAAGCATGGTTAATATACTGCTAGGTGAAGATTTCCCCGACTGTTATTTCTTTCCATCCTTAGTCTTTTGTATCGTTCAATATTACAAGTTTTAGATCATGCCTATTACTATTATAAATACTCGATACCACTCGATGAAGGTTTTTATTTGTGTAGCTTTTTGTTAACTCGCTGAGCGATATATTCGGAGAGTTGCCGTTTTAATTATTTGCCGAAATTTATTGTTGCAGAATTGTCGTCGTCTTGGATTGACAGTCCCCGGTCTGCAGACGGGACTGTAAGTGTATGGGCACCATTGGTTTTGCAGCGGCCACGGTGATTTAACCTTTTTTGACATGCCGCAAAGTCAACGCGTACAGAGAGAATATCAAATAATAGTTTTCTCACCTTTGACGTACAATCACATAAACCTTTGCATCGCTCATCAACAACCTCCATCAAACTAATCATCAATCGTGAAAGATTGCTGCATAATTCAGCAGAGGAATTTAACGCACTTTGCCTTAATGCGGTTTTGCACATGAACACCTCAATGTCGGCCCCACACATTCTTCACGGATGCCAATTGTTTTTAACATTCATATATTATACGCGTTTTGTCACAATACGCAAACAATACATAATGTTTGAACCTGACATCTTTGATAATTAGAAATATGTCGTCCTTCGTATATTGTGAATAATAAAACGCTTCATCTAAATTACGAGTAGTTTTCTGGCATGTATATACTTGAATATGTATTCGTTCCGCAAGGATACTGTTAATTAACGTCTAGTTACTAGTTTCTCGCTTTTGTAATGTGGTGAACTTAGTTCCAAATTTGGCCACTGGAAGATTTGTATTGGGATACTTATAATTCAGTTGAACTTCATAACCTCCTTTAGTCGGTTTTGGTTTTAGTGAATAGCGAGCTATAAGCTATTTTTCTGGACTATAGTATAGTATTCATTACAATCTATAAATACTGTTAAATAAATATACAATGTAGATTATTGAATAATTGTGAGTACATTGAATCGATTTAACCCACCAACCCACCAGTTGTGGAGGGCGTTATTGCTTTATGTATAAAATATTGCTTCATACAAAGCATGGCATTAACAACTTCCATTTATCATTAATATATGATATTTAAATATATCAATTGAATGTGTATTATAAAAATCTCACCGGATCTTAAGAAGTTCATGTAAAAACTTTTGTAAGAAAAATATATTTTTATAAATGCGTCGTCACATTCTATGTGAGAAGATTTCTCTTCTTTGGTTCTTACTTTTGAAATATCATTTGATGACAACGTGAATTACGTACCTACATTGAGGTGCAATGTAAAATCAACTCAAACGTACACATTTTTAGTGAAACGGTTTACATTTTTAAGTTATCAAGAAGTTGTTAACATTTTTCTCCATATTAATACTGTCACACGCTAATTAATGCGCTGCAAGAATTTCATAAAACGAACTTATAATAATTACACCAAGGCCTCACTTTAAGCGCCGTCTCTGCACGTGAGATGCAGGACAGTAGTAATAAGTAATAATGCACAATCAAAGACACATTCGCCTCAGATGTCACTAATATTATTTGAAACAAAATATATTTGTAGTTTGCTCGTTATCACGTAAGGTAAGAAAATGATTTCATTCATAGTTTCCGCGTCCTCTTTTCGATCCGTATCTGTAAATTTGATTGTCAATTCGGTTTTAAGTTTGAAATATGTATTACATTTTATTTTAATTTATCGAATTAAGGGTTAATATACAAGAAAAATCGGCGCAGTTTCGTATAGCAACAAACGTCAAAATAGTTCCATATTCTACCACAGATGCGCTCTGCTGTCGCTCGTTTTTACAGACTGCGGTTTCGATCGCAATAATATTTTGATATAATATGATATAAACCGCTCATCAATCATGGTAAACTTTTGACGGGTTCCCTCGCTTTTGACGGAGCCGTCGGCACTTCTTTCGCATATTATACACAATATTTTATGCTGTACGTGGTAAATATACAAAAGGGCTCGCCGATAAGTATGTGGGCGGCTGAATGGTTATTCTGCGACCACACAGACTGATCGCACATACACAAACACAGTCATTCTTCTGCATAAAAGCTCCCATATATCTCACATGGAATAATTAAAAGCTCGCCTATTTATGATTGATATAATATAAGCGCATGACACGAGTAAAAGTGAAGTTATGTACAATCGGTGTTGAAATTTCTTCTCCAAGTTAAAATAACGGAAGAGTATGAATTAAATATTGTATATATTCCAAAATAGCAAATATAATAAAATATTAGACTTAAAATAAGCCAAACAAATCGAAATATTAATTTTAAGACTGATTACATGCAAATTATAAATGGTCTTAAATACAACGATTATTTTAAAGTATTATAAGAAAATGAGATGAAGTGTTCGAGCATGGTTTTGAATCGTGAAATTTTCACAAGTTTGAGACAGCGTTTTTCGATATTACAACCACCTATTTCTATGGCTTATTATATGCATGCCCCGAGCTTTTGTTAGCTGCCATAATACGATAACATAAATCAGCAAACGGATATGTAATATTATAATATGCATGTAATTATTTGTTACAATTAATCAAATTCCTTTTGATATTCACGGAGTTGGTGAATATACTTGCTTCGGTACTAAAATACGTGACAATTCTTATTGAACTGAGTGATTTATGATGTCCAATTATCTTAAAAACAATATTTTGGAATACATACTCACTTTGTGGAAATCCATATATAATTTATTTATTAATTTATTACTAACTAGTTGAATATATTACGAATTATTAGTTTAATACATTCACAGCACGACATAAATATAATTATAAGAAAATGTATTTAAAAAAATATTACTGTAAAAATAAAAGTACGAATAATGAGAGAATTTGAAAAATATCAAAGGAAGCAGAGAGTTAGACAGATCTTATATTAAAAATTTATACAATAGTAACAGCTTCCATATAAACTCACTTTCAGACAGGTGGAAGATATCAATTACTGAGGCGATCTCGTTAAACATCACCGTTGCTCTCCGCATTGGCATCACTGATGGCAGGTTAATTGTGCATTTAGGTATAAAAAACAGCCGATGTTCTCGATTTCTCATGTAATTATCAGGAAAGTTAAGACCAATATTAGCCTGAGAAGCTAAGTTGTCAATTAACCCACGCAAAAGTCGAAAAAATGTGTCGCTAAATACTTGTTCTTTCTTAGTTTTAAAATTTACACGATACTACTAGATATCTATTATGTACGGTATCATTTATGCTAAATAGCTAAATCAAAATATTCATTCTACAGTATTATAGAAGTCTATGGTCTTATTCGATCTTAATTTATAATATTATGTAAATATAACCATTTGTAATAATTGTATTATGAGCGTCTTGGCTGTTTTCTTGGATAGACAGATTCGTAATGAGATTTATAAACACGTGAACATGGATCGAAATATAAATATTATGTTTTCAATGAATTTTATTTTTATATCATTGTTTCTTTGGCCCGTTTTAGGAGTGTTGCAATACAAAGTTTAGGATGAGAAATAAGACAAAAAAATAAACAGACAAGAGCCAACAGCAAACAGTTAAAGATAATAAAATTTAGACAGTTGTGAATCGAACAAAACGAAAACGATTAAAATTATTCAAATACTAATATAATGGCAATTAAGAATGAAGACTACTAAACGAAGTTGAAGGAAATTATTAAGGCTAATAAATTCAGAACCGTGGGATTATTTCAACAATTATCTAGGCGCCATGTTTGACTGTATAATAATTAATTTGAATTGCACCCATCGACATGTGATTAATCTTTTTAATTAAAATTTCAGGTTTATTTTCGCAGCCTTGATCTATGACATACTTTGAAGCGCATGTTTACAAACTATCAGACTAGTTTTAATCGATTCTAATCTCGCATTAATTGAATCAAAATAGATTTTTGTAAAAGTGAAATAATGACTGCTAGGCAAGACATATTACTTAGAAATATAGCCGATTGATATATCAATTTTCGCCTGATTAATGAAGCGACATTCAATTCAATCAAGTGCAGTAATCAACTCCAATTAATCGATTATTCAGCAAATTCGTCCATTCGATAACAAGCCTGCCCTGAGGTCACTAGTTCAAGTCTTGTAGATGTATAAAAGTCTGCAATATTCTACGTGGATATAAACGCTCATATAAACATCGATTCCTAATGGCTTACGATTGTTATTCGATCTCTAATTCTCGTATATACAATATAATCTGTCAAGTTCAATCTGATCGTTTCCGTTCTAGATGTAGAGCATACGGATGTTCGCATTGTCAATAATTTATCTTGATATATTGTTTCACCAGTATTACTCGTTCAACTCATTCCTACCGATTCTTCCTACCTTCCTAACAAGTTATAGCATCCCTATTATCAACCCATATCCTACATTTAATTATACATAGAAAATCTATCGATTTTTATGTAGTTGTGGATTTTAAGCCCGTGATCTAAGCTACAAAGCGATTATCTCCTCAGCCATTTTTCGGTCTAGAATATTTTGAACCAACATCAATTATCTTATATATGAATCACACTAAAAATCAAACAATGGAACAAATATTCTCAGATTAATGGGACAATTTGAAATCCATTACACGCCTTATTTATATGTCCTTATAATATATATATCGCTGTATCTTCAAGGGAGACGAACAGTATAATTTGCTAATAAATTAACATTTGTCTTAAAGATTTTCTTATGAATGACAAGAAAAGAGATTCGTATTAAAATATTGTGTTTGATCTTTTTTAGTTAAATTATTTAAAATAAGGTCATATAGAATCAAATTTAAAAGTATAATGTTTAATAAAGGCACCACGTTAATATTAACGTAATTACATAATTACTAAAATAATTATTTTAATGTGCTTAGTTTGGTTTAATTTAATATATACCAGTTGATTTCTTTGCGAACGGACTATACATTATTTTACGCGGCATTAAATCACTTTTAATTTTGTGTACCAAAAAAATAAAGACATATTTAGTTGATTTTAAATACTTAGCAAACTATTGAAATATATGTGTTTATTACGTCAATGGAAAACGATTCTTTGTGGCGAATATATATCGAATAAAAGTTTTTTTTAATTTAAATTATAATGCATTAATAATAATCTAAACTTTTAATCACTGTGAATGGAATATAGACGAAAGATACATATCTTTAAATCGATTAAATTGTGGTGATTCACCATTTCCAATTCAACAACAGGTCATAAGTACGCTTCTTATCAATATAGATATAAGTATTCGTATAGGATATTTTTTAACATCCATATTCCTCTTGTTCTTCCAAATCCACTCTCTAAGCAGAGCATATGGAAAACTTATGGCACCTCCAAGAATCTCTGCTGGATAGCGAGTACTTTCGCTACTTACCAGGTTATAGCAGCATCCCGTAGTTCTTTATACATTCTGAAGACAATAATTAGCAGCCTTCTATGATTTTAGTTAATAGTCAGACTTAGACTTTATTGATTACATTTGAAACACGTGGCCGAATCAGGTCGTGATCGCATGGTCAGTTTTATTATCTCCTTATAACGAATAAAATTATATGTACCACCGTATCCGCAGATTCAAAGATCTCATCTGTTCTCAAATATTATACGGTTGCTTTAGACGTTTTTGAGGTTAGATTAGGCATCCATATCCTGCAACTAAACACACAATTATATATTACATCAATAAATATGCAATTATAATTATATCCATAACGATATAAAACTATGCGCATCCTCTTACCTAATACAGTCCACAACGATTAATTACTACACAAATTTAATCATACAGAATAAATAATTCATTATTAAAAGATTCTCATATTTTTTATATACACGAATGACGATAAAATGAACATTACCTATCATAAATATTAAATGTTTTTTTATAAACGAGGTTTTTCATTTTGCAAATTTGGTCACAGTAAATAAGGATTTTCATACAACGCGGCCTATAATTGTATAGTGACTATAATGCATTATATTATATTATTATATATTCACTCCCCGGTAGTGTATAGTACCCGGTAGCGATCCGGGGAATGCGGATTCGATTCCCCATCTGTCAGATTTTAAGATTCAGAAAAAGCAGGACTGGATGTCAATTGGGCTGAGTAATTGTCTAACAAACAATTCTCGTGAAAAATAATCTGTCAAGACGTCTTCACATTGTGAAGATCCACACACTCCTCTTTCGGAGTGGATATCTTTACACAGTGTAGATTCATATGCTCCACGTTGAGAGCGAAGATGGTATATTATTATATAGCATATTTATTATTATAAAAAAAAAAAAATCATGTTGATATCGACAATAATCATCGAGTTTTGAGTTTTTGCTTGGTATTTCATCAAGAGTAATTTTAATACTTAATTCATACAAAATAAAATTACAACCACGAAATCTTCGCCGAATTAATTTAGATACATGACTTCTCACTTTGCAACATATGTTTTTATTGTATTCATGCTAAAAAGTGCAGCAAATAGATCATATCAGTGCTGTGTCGCAAAAAGTCTTGAATTAAACTTCTCTTATGGTATATGGCATAAATGTTTGGATCTTTATAAAGTCAGCTTAATTATTTTATAAGTCGTCAATTGATAATTGCCGCAACAATAAATATACTCGAATGTTAAACGAATATTAAATATTATTTTATTTTATGAAATTTGATACACATATAATTTACTAGTTCGATATATAATCGAAATACTGTCCATTTGCAGGAAAACTTCCTGATATTTAAACCAGTTTCTAATAAAATCAAACCAGATTGTAGTTGAAAATTAGTACGATTACTTAGCAGCATTTTTTTGTTATACTTTTAGTCCTTGACCTATTCCTAAGTGTTATTTGGGAGGCAATTATGTATTGATTTATTACGTTTTCTGAATATCAACTAGGCTATTTAAAATTGAATTATAAATTAAACTGGGAACTTAAGTCATTTTTATGATATTATTTTTACTTTTATAAATACACATGTTCTAATAATGCATGGTTTTAATTTCGTTTTGCACAATAGATAGTCTTATTTCTATATATTTTTTTCTTGATACGTATGTTATGTCTATGATAAAAGTACGATTTTGTACGAGGGTCATTTTTTAGCAATAATGATTATACTCTCCTTTAAGCTAATTTTTGTAGAGCATCTGCGACGTTTACTGAAGCGTCTTTTATTTTTATATATGTTTTTCTTTCTTATTATAAAATGGCTAAACACGGAGTTATACTCATAAGTCTGCTGATCGTGGATTTAGAAACAAGATATAATACGCTAAAAATCGTTTAAAGAAATTCACCCATACTTTCAAATAAATTATGATAATTTTAAATTAATCGTTGTTAACTGTTGGACATTGAGGTGGTCAAAAACAAAAACGCCATTGTTCACAACAAAATTATTAAAATATGTCACTTACATTCTGTTAATTTCAAACATATTTATTCAATCTGACTTTTATTAATTATTATACAATGTCAGTATTTCTCGCAATATGACATTGATGAACAGTGGCGTATTGCTTTTGATCCCAGCATGGATTACTTAAATTACTTGTGTTTTGTCTTCGCAACTAAATACTCGCAATTCTTTAATGGTGCTTAATCTATTTAAGAAGCATTTAAAGAAATAGTTGATTATTCATTCATTTGGATAAAAATCATGATATTAATATATCTGTATTATTGTTTCAGAATGCACATTGGGTGGAAATGCGCAGGAACTGGGATCCACATGGTTCGCAGACCTTGGTCCTCCGTTTGGAATTATGTACTGCATCAAATGCGAGTGTGTACCGGTAAGCAAAGATTATATCTTCAAACATTTCGAACTCCAAAGAATATTTTCTGTACCATGTCCGTTAAAAAAGTAATATCAATTATAATGTACAATTAATTGTTCACAGCCGGTAAAAGCCTAATTTTATTGAGCTTAAAACTTGATTTATTCTCCATTAACCGCCACGTATTTGAGAATCTGTTATACGAGGGTATACCGTGGTGTAATGAAATCAGCCGCTCTTGAAAGTGTCTCAGTGTTTAATGGTTTATGTCTCAGTAATTGAATCATTAAACTAATGCTAATTAATTGCTTGTAGAGTTGATTTTACTTACATTTAATTTAGTATTATTACATGGTGAAAAAATATTAACGGGTTATACGGAATCATTTTTAAGTTTTTTTTTTAATCTAGGAAAAGTCATCACACGCGAATCGTGCTATAGATGATGTTAAGTAGTGGACAGGTTTGAGGATGTAGGTGTGTCCACTATTCTAACCGCAATGGTAAGTTCACCAACTCATCTCCGAAACAGCTGTGAAGATGGCTTTAATAAAACGTGGCATTATTAGTAATAGAGTTGATATTTGTATAAATAATGCTCCCAAATAGAAACAGTACATGGATGACCCATCAAAAGTATTTTTCATTCGTTATCGGTCAACGTGTTATCGACACGAAGTCATTTCAATATTACATCTTATCGGCGTTATCAGATTGTAAAATCTTGATTTTGGAAATTCGCCATTGATTCACTTGATAATATCTGAGACATGCCTTCTACATTATCAGTTTTAATTTATAATAACACTCTCCTTTTCACAATATGGCCCCAGTGAATAATCAAGATAATTGCACGTAGTCTGAAATTATCATCTTTGTACTGAGTGAGAAATTTATTCATATCCGCCCTCTATTATACTGAATATAAGAAATTCCACATTCAATAATGTATATCGATAGATTGATGTTTTGTATTTAAATACACATGTTTGTTTCATGCAACTATAAGACTTGAACCCACTTTGTTGCTAAGCGATAAACAAACACGCTCTTAACTAACGCTGTCACCAAGGAGATACGACATGTTATACATTTAAACAACTTATATCTTATCTATTCTAAAACAAAATACTTATCCAATACGTTATACGAAATAAGGTTGGTATTAATTTTAAAGATATTGTTTTAAATGTAAAATAATGAGAGAAGTGACGTAACACAGTGAAATAACTCCATTAAACGCCACCACTATGATTATTTTTGTTATTGTGCATACGCCTTAAAATACGTCTTTTCGACTTCTTTCTGATGCTAAAATAGTTGATCTATTTTGAAACGAAAAACTTGCAAGAAAACCTTCAGATGAATGAAAAAATTAGAAAAAAATCTGATATCTTATATTCTAGAATATACTTATTTTTTTGTATGATATAAATAATATTAGTTTTGATAAATTGATGGCGACTAATTATCACATCAGATGATAATAATTCTTAAATAAATAAAAAATAAAATAAAGACGCAAGTCGTATTTATAAAATTATTTACATATCGTGATGAAGTATGAGATGCAAATCAGCTTGCATTGCAGTGACGCGATAATGTTGTCCAGGTGAATTAAATTTTGAACCGTTACAAAATGATTTTTTATTATTATTTTTAATGTCCGAACAAATACTATCTCAGTTTTAATTTAATTTTTTCCTAAATTTTTATTGACAATATAATAAAGAAACTGATTTTGTTCGGTAAGAGATAAGACGTTTTAAGAACAACACGAGTTGTTCTTTATTATTCTCTCAACAATCCACAACAGATTTTACTGAATAAAGGCATCTAAGAATGACATCATCAACTATAAATTAAATTTGACTCACTTATATCATGTCCGCTCATAGCCAAGTGAAACTGTATCTCCGAAACGTGAAGGTTTGTACACATTAATTAAATTCGAAGATCACAATGTTACAATTTCCTATCAAAAGAATGAAAGCTCTAAATGCCGAATAAACTTTTAAATTTGAAAAAAAGGATTTTGGTTTGTGAAATTCGTGACCATCAAAAAGGACTTCCACCACATCGATATTATTAATTCTTCTTAAATAACTAATTGAGTTAATATCAAATTGGCTAAAAAAACAACTGTTTTAGTCATGCACTTCACGGTTGTGTGTATTTAATATTTTAACTTCGGCCGAAAATCATTGAATAACGTTTTTTATGTTTCCTGTAAAATGTGTTCTGTGTGGATTACGTCCTTTTGCATTTTTAATTCGACACTATATTTTCGAGGATTTAACCCTTTGATCATCATATTGGAAGTTGAACTCGATATCGAAGTAGATGTAATATGTAATCCACTCGACCATGTTGGGATTGCAGAGTTAAATAAATTGTTTGTTGGGTATTTTGTTATTGTTAAAACTGCGTTAGGAGTGGCACGGAATACGAGTCATACAAATCCAACATCGCAAATGTTTACTTCTTCAAATTCAGACTAGCCACTTATAAAATTGTATATGTATATATATATTATATATTTAGTTGAGATGCGTCTTAGAAGGTAATTGGTCATGCCGTCTCCTTGAAGGTCGCTAAATATAAGCCACAGACGATTTCAGTAATGCTTATGATATTTTGAAGTGTTCTGGGAAAACGCGTAACTAACACGGGACAGATTTCTTTGACAAAGCTGCATGGATTAAGATATAGTCTGCTTGATTAAAATAAAGAAAACGAAACATGATTTAATTATGAGTATACATATTTTTTGTTATAAAATATTGTTTGGCAACTTTAAATCACCTTGCAATCCTGGTCTTTAATCAAAAGATGCATTTTTTTTATCTCTGACGCTAACTAACTAAAAATTATTACTTCTTTCTAGAAATTATGGTTTCTCGTTTTTTTTATCTCGCGTAATATGAACCATCGCTGCCACCCGAATTCTTAAAAAATACAGTTTCACTTTATTTTCTTTTAGCTCGCGTAATATAATTATTAATCTCTTCTACAAGGTTCCAGCGCCCACCAAATTCCTTTACAACCCCTGTAAACCACCTAAACGACCCTCAAATGCTTCTGAACCCGCTATCACCCCCCTAGACGGCCTCAGCGAACAAAGGGGAATTTATTCCACTCTGTCAGAATTTAAAAGAAAATAATTTTTTTGTATATAATA
>JAGVSQ010010008.1:0-13208 GCA_022683975.1 Rhyacophila evoluta
TCAATACCCGAGGCAATCTCGTTAAACATCACCATTGCCCTCCGCATTGGCATGAATTATTCACCAACGGTCAACTCGTGTAGTGAATGAATCTCTAAATATTATGTTATTCATGTTTTCAATCGATCATCCCACAATTGTTTTAGAAACTCTTTCCGGAAATCGAAATTCACCTGAATAATAATAATATGAACAAGAAACATGCTTTGTGACCTACCTTGGCACAGGTGTAGGCCGCAATTTTCGTCTACGTGACATGAAAACTGTAAGAGATCACATCAAAATCAGCTTCTGTGCCAACTACGAACATTCGCGACGACATCCTGAGCAGAGTCAGCATTTTATTGCGTTCATAAATCATATTTCCACTTCAAATTATTATATCTCAGTTAAATCCGTAATTTCACGTCTTATAAATCATACTTAAAAGCTAAATTAGTCTATTGGATTTTGGTAACGAATATTTCATAAGCCAATTAGAGCTTAAAGCTAAACAATTATCGTACTAAACTAAAAGTTTACTTAACTTATTAAGCGTATTCTATTATAACACATACCTAGAAATCGAGAACATTCAGTAAATATTCACTCTAACACACATAACCGATATGTAATTATCACTAATTGGGTTATTCACATACTTTGAAGGTACTCTTATATATACTCATTTTGAAAACAAATATTTTTTTAGGCCTAGCCAAAACTCTTACGCATTAAACTGATTTTAGATCTTATATTATATACACCAATAAAAGGATTAATAAAATGTTTTCGATTTGAAATTAATATGAGACGAGTACATTCTTCATTTAGATGTAGTGCCGTATAAAATCAGATGCATCAATTATGCACAGTCAATGTGAATTCTATATTTTGTTGAATATCCTTTATAAATACGTGTTAGTTTTTTGCACAATCAGCCTGCTAATAGTGATGCAAACACAGAGAACGTCTGATATATTTAGGAAACATTTCTCTAGTGTTAATATAGTCCACTTTATTACGCGTGTTGTTTTTTTTAATTAAAGCCTAAAAATCAGATATTTACCATTTTAATTATATTTTTTGCTACACAATTTATCTGTACTTTTGTTAACTTTGTTAATTGGTCTCCTGTTTATATTTCAATAAGTTGTTCTGTAATATAATATAAAAATGTTTATTTAATTTTAAATTTATCATTAAAATAATCCTGAATATTTAAAATACATATAGATGAATTGATTTAACATCTGTAATCAACCTGGCGTTAGATATTTGTCGAAAGATCTCCGAATTGCTTTCATTAAATAGCGTCTTTGTGCTTTGTGCTGCAAATTCACTGGATATATTTAAATAACTATTTTTGCGTGAAGAGAGACATATTGATTTTACAGGATAAATATACTTTAATATGGTATAATACATTATTTTATTATAACTATTCAGGTAATTAAAAGATATTTATACCTTACATCATAATATACGGAATGAAATTGTATGTCATTTGAATCTAGTACCTAAAAGCTTACAACGTGTTGAGCTTTCCATTAAAACATATGGCACGGAAATATTTTTTCTTACTCGTTTAATGTCACGTATTGGCAATAAAAACTACCCTTCAAGGGCTCTCGATTTAACAACGCTAGATTTCTTTTCACGCAATTATCGAAAAAGGTATTTAAAGGGGTAACATTCAGTGCGAAGTTGAAATGAAAAACTTAAATATTTTTATATAAATTCAGTTACAATATGGAGTATACTGTAGTATTTTCTAAGTGGAACAAGTTAGTGGCATTACATTGACGAAGCTTTTCTCATTATTTGGGTTGGCTGAGTGAATGAAAGGGCTTTGGCCTGTCCGGGTGATTGCTTTTTGGCAGGTTTAGAGTAACAATGGAAATGCTTGCACATTTGTTTTCCTTACTAAAAAAATGGACTAAGAACATACAATATTTCAGAAAGTTACCATGGAAATGAATTTATTTCTTTCTATATACATTATTTTCGCAATGTATGTCAAGTTCAATACACTTATATCAACCAACAGTAAATAATGGTTTCCGATTTAAATATTTTTTCGCTTAAGCACATCATCGCCACAATTTAGCTTCCATAACATTTTATCATTTTAATAGCGTTATTTTTTCCTGGATTCTTCTAGCGGTAAAATTCAACTAGTAAATACATAAAAGTCCATAATGGGATATCTCCTTGGTGCTATCTTTTTGATATTTTCATAAGCATAACTCGTGTAGATTAATCACTTACAGTAACTGAGTAAATATTGATATATTAAAATTGATGGATGAAAGCTTACATACATCGCCTAAGCATGAGAACATGAATTAAAATGAACATGAGTTTCCGTGTGAAATTATTTGAAAGCATGTGTTGTTACAATATTCTTCGCGGCATAATTTTCTAGCTTTTGAAAAAAATGCGAAGCGAAAAAACGGTGAGTTAATAACAGAGCTTAGTTTTTTAGAATAGGAAACACGCACACTTGTACGTGCACGCCAAACAAGGTCATGGGAACGTATTCCCGGTAAACTTCCAGCACTTTAAGGAGTGAATAACTTTCGTTTTGCCATGGTATACGCCTACGTCATATATATGATAACGTGGCGGGTGATAAAGAAAAGAGCAAGTATGTTTGTGCAAAATGAGAAAAATCTTCATAACCTAAGATCCATACACTCAAATATGCCTCTTAGCAGAAATTGTAATAAAATTAAAAGTAACATTATAATTGAAGGGCATATTTCTAATGTGAAATTATTCGACTTTGCTAAAATTTACAGGAGAATATTTTGAACAAATATGTCTTGCATAAAAGAACTCCACATTTATAATACATGTTTAATTTTTTTTATGCAAGGAAAATTTTTATATATGGATGACCAACAGGTTTAACGTGAATTAAGAGCTTAAATATTGTAACACCATTTTGAAAAGCTTTCGTTGTTAATACGCTGCCACTAGAATCACCACTGTTTCTTTTTCCTGACTATCAGAGCAGCTTTAAAGCTACAGCAAAAGGCTGAACAGAGTACGATAGCGTAAAATAAAATTTCTCTAGCCACATTTTCGTGAGCGCTTTGCACGCCAAAAACACTACTTGTTATGTAAAATGCGTCATTTGAAAACTTACGTGAAATTGTATTTTTACCATAATACACTATACAATGTAAACTTTGCGTGCTTGAAATGTTTTTATTTTGTTCTTTAATATATTTACTCTTTATTTATCTTATCACTCTTAATCTTCTACCATCTTCGTAGATCATGCGAACAATTCTTCATTCCTGAATACATCTATTTTATTATCCAGGCGAAAAAATCCCTCTTTTTTTTTAAAACATGTTAGCTCATGGGTTTGCCTTTCATTTTAAATCCTTAATGTTGCCATAGTTATATTAAATTCGAAGTATTAAATATTTATTTATACCGTAAATAACAGCTACTAGAATAAAATGTTTCAGTGTTGCCCATGAAATGCCAAATATTTATAAGATAGATACGTGTTAAAAACGCGATGCGTTCAGATTATTTACTAATTTAAACTGATAAGTAAACTCGACAGATTCTTTAAACCTAATGTTGTCTAGGTAGCCGAGAAGTATTTGGAGGTTGTGCTCTCGAATTCTACAGTTTCTGGATTATAAATGATCCAAAGATGCAGTACAATTTGTTGAACTTTCAAAATATGTTTTCGCATTGTGGAGATCCATTTATATTCTAATTCTGGAGAGGTCACTTTCACACTGTAAAAATTTATACGCACGGAATTGGCATGATAACAAAACTGACAACCCGAATTTTTTTATTCTTTATTTAAGTTAGTCAATTATATTGATTATGTAAAATGAAATCGACACAAATTATAAATCCGTTTTTATGTTTTGTCCTATGGAGAATTTCCCGTCAACATTTTATGGCTATAATATCAATTATGCCATCTAATATTACGCCAATATATTGTACAACATGGGTTCAAATTGAAGAGCTTCTCAAGTCAGTTCGGCAATTGGTCAGACCGTTATACATTACTACATTATACATTTTTGTATGGAAACGTGCTGTTAATGCTTCCAAGGAGTCTTTTTTTATTTTTTCTATAAGCTCTAAAAGTCCTACTTTCCGTTTTTTCCGAGAAGCAAGAATAGCGTTTTAGAAGTATATTTTCTATTAAATACTTACTATCTCCTCCACCACCTCCACGTATCCACACCTATCAGCTGAGCATATACCACGACTTAAAAATATGAAAAGCTCTTCAAAGTGCCAGAAGTGTCCCTTGTGCAGTTTTTTAAGACCTCAGTTGCCAGCAGGAGAATATACGTGATTCCTATTCTAAGTAATTATGACTTGTATTAACAATTAAAATATTAATTTAATTATTCTGTATATTTTTAGAATTTTATATTTATAAATTTATCCATAGTAGCTAAATAATACAATTATGAGCTGTCAGCATGAATATCTCGTTTGGTCTCAATTATACAATACAACGTTTCCGCATAATTTAATTTACGTCTAAATTGTGATATAAAACAGATGACAGATAACATGACGTACGAGCGATATTAATTACTACGATAAATGAGCGATTATTTCATTGCTGATTGTAACGTATTATTAGTTAGTTATGAATAAGTTAGCTATGATTTCTCTCATGTAATATATTATTTATATCTATGAATTGGCAACTACATGTATCTATTATTAGAAACGTTAATTATTTCTTTTAGTCTTATATTATATTCAACATTAGATTACTCATTATCGAAAACACATCAATTTTCTTTAAGCTTCATTAAACCATTGACTTGTATCGATTTATTATTAGATAAAAAATCTCATATCTTATTTACTCTTAGCTTTTCACTATGGTGAGCTTTCGAGCTAAACTTAAATAATTCAATACAGTCCAAATTTTTTTTGCATTTTTGCTCGCAAGGTGAAGCATATTGATCTACACAGTGTGAAGATAATCATTCCGAAAGTGGAGTATCTACTTCGCAATATTAAGACGTCATGACAGATTATTTTTCACGAGAATTGTTTGTCAGAAAAGTCATTAAACCAATGGCCATCCAGTCCTGCATTTCGATAGATGGGGAATCGAATTCGCATTTCCCAGATTACTAGGCGCACACGCTACCAACTACGCTAACCGGGGAGGCCAATGGTCGTGTATTAACAACATGTTTGTCCGAAAATATAAAAATAATTATACCATTGATTTTTGATAGTGAAAATAAGTACTAGATATCTTTGTGCTGGGGTAAATTAGTATTTGATTTAATTTCTATGAGAAAATGAGTTTAATTGCGTATAAAACAGACACATTTGGATTTTCGGACCCATACGGAAATGAAAAATGGAATATTAAAATTATTTTCTCTGTCTTTTATGTTAATTATCTGGATATATATGCTTTTTTTATTGATCACCAACTCATTAGCGATAGATTATTTGAAAGGGCGATATTTTTAAATTCGTGGATTTTTATATAAAGAGTATGCAAACATTTAGAGAATACAAAATAATATATACTTTCTGTAGATCATAAAATAATCAATTATAATGATTCAATGGTTTTGATATGGTTGTGTTTTCACCACTTCCTGTACAATAGTTAATGATTATAAACCATTTTTATTTATTTTAGTATAATATTTGTTATGGAATTAGAATCGATTTTTATTTTGCGAATTAAATATTGTCGTTATTGTCGTTTATTCGTTAAGTCAACGTTAATTTGACGACGCATGCTACGGATGCTTCACTGGTTCACCATCCGACCTTTTTAGATTACCCTAAAAGACCTTTAAGGCTATCTAAAGTTAAATAATTGCCTGACTTAAAAGGGTAAAAAGTATTTGGTGGGATACAGGTAACATAAAATAACCACATGGTTACTCGACATAGAAAGTGAACGTGATTAAAGAAAAGCCCAATTTCAATTAATCAAATGAAAATTAGGCGCTTGATCATTAATTTGAGCTTTTATAATGTATTTTTTGTTGGCAGTTGGGCATTCCTATAGTCAGCTGTAATGTGTGGATTAAGTAGATATATTGATATTTAGAAAGTTTATTGATAATCCACTGATGTTACTCTAGCAAAATTTTTATATGAATGTTTGTTTTCTGATATTATAACCACCTCATTGTATCAAATGTGTGAAATAGTTTAAAATTTTCAATGAAACTTAGTAATATAAAACGAATAACTTCTTCGAGAGATTAATTTATTTTGAATAGAATAACCAAACTTAGAGTATCTATGGATGAAAAAAGCTCTGGAAAGCAAGCTTTGCCTAACAGATATTACAAAATAATTTTATTAATGAAATTTTAATTAGAAATAAGCAAGCTTAAATTTTCTTTCATACAAAATTTTCTTAGTAAATTTTCAATTGAAATTGGCATGAATGGTTATTTTCTTCTTCTCTTACCATGCCTGCTCTGAAGCAAATGAATCTCAACGTTGTTTAGATAACCATTCAATTAATGAAGTATATGAAACTCTCCCATTGTCAAGACGTATTTTGAGAGATTTTTTTACGCGGATGATTATCGGCTAATTATTCAAGCTACTGGGCATCCAGTCTTGTTTTTTAAAACTAAGCTTTTTACTTCTGCTGGACCTTGAGTTATTTTTTTGTATTTTAAGAGAACTGTGGGAATCAAAATCGTAATCTCCGGCTCGTTACCATGTAAACTAAGCTTTAGATTACCCGAGAAACATTATTACACATAATTTTATTTTATCATCAATAGTTTTTAGAATAACAGTATTTGATCATTATTTAAAATAATAATTTTAGGTTTATCAATTACATATTTCAACTAGTAATATATAATAAGAACTCTTTTGTACTATCTGATGCTGTTAAATTAAAAAATATATATTCAGCCTAGTAGAGGGATAGATATTCTCCTGAGAAATAATACGCAGAATATATATTACGCTTAAAGACGGTTTATTCGGTGTATAAGTATCACAATAATTCATAAACGGCTCTAGAGAAGAAGAGAGAAATAACAAAATTTTGAATTTATTTTACTACAATATTGTTTGTATATTATTATGCGTGAAATTTTCGTGAGCTAAATAACTTTTGTTTATTTGTATTTGCTTAATTCTAAACGAAATTTCATGGTTGTCAAACACATATTTAAATTCATAATTTAACTTTTATATATAAATAAATATTTTATCAATTTATGAAATTCATTAAAAATATTTTGTATAAACCTTTTCAATATTTTTGACTAATTCAAGTTTAAGCACGCTAAAATTCTTTTTATTAAATCCACATAGACGGATATGCCGATTAACATAAAATCAGTGATAAGTACTCGAAATTACGATTTGTCAAATTTAAATTGATGCATGCATCGAAAGTTGCGTTTTCAAATGTAACTATTTTATATATATTATGTAGAAACAAAAGGACCTAACCCACAGTTTTTCAAAATAGCTTTTTTTATTAATCACAGTGTATATATAATTTAATAGGCCTTTTCTTCAAAAGATCTATATTTTAAATGACTAATAAGTATCTAAATTTAGGTTATAAGTTTGAAAAAAAGGTCTGTGAAAATTGCAAGCTGGAAAAACTACGTCCACCACATCAGTTTTAATTTTTTTTTTTAATTAATTTTTAAATTAATATTAGATTGTGTAAATAATGCAGCAGCTTAAATATTTATGCACTTCGACAATGTATCTATTTAATATTTTGATAATTAATATTTTCGACTGATGGTGCTAGATGGAAATTGATTTTAAATTCTAAATTATTTAAAATATATTAAATATAAAATATATTTATATTTTGACTTTGGTAAACAATTATTAACTCGACGTTTTTGTATATTATCTAAAAAAAAATCTGCGTGGGCTACTTCTTTTTTCTTTTATTTATATTAACTTAACTATTTTTAAAAAATGAGAGATTGGCTGACAATCTATATTTGTCATATTTGGAAAGTAAAATAAAAAAACAACTAATATAAATATTTTTGGTTTCATTTATAAGACGTTCTTACACTTAAACTCAATGCTAGATTTAAAAAATCATAACATTTGATGTCAATGGTATTTTATTATAGATGACTTACCGAAAGTTTTTTTTATTAAATTTTTACGTTATTTGTATTTATACATTAGGAAATGTTTCAATTTTTCTTAAAGTGTATTGTCGTAAATGTTGAAGTTACTAAGTGGCTGAGCATGGTTTTAATAGAAAATAAAGATTTAAATAGATAATTGCAATAAAAATATGTGAAAAAAATCATATATTTAATGTTTAACAGTTTATATATAAATATGTCCACTCCTACAATATATTTCCACTGAATGAAGTTTATAGAATATTATACAACTTTCCAATAAACCAATACAGTTCCCACCCATTTTATGACAAAATTCAAAAATTTTAACTTGAGACTAAAATTTTACTCGTAAATATTCTTAACAGGAAACTACGATCAGTCCCTTAGGACTTCTCACATAAATTGAACTTCACCGAAAGATATTACCTTAGTACTTATTTCCATTATCTCTTATATATTGACGCGATACAAAGTTTCAGTAACTCAATAACGATGATATTTTTAATATATAATAAGGAGTGAATTTCCAAAGTGAACATATTTCGATATGCCAAAATTTTTACGAGAAATATTTTTTTGTGTAAAATAATCATTCAGTATATTTTTCAATGTTTGTTTTTACTTTCAAGGTTTTTGAAATTAGTTTTTTCTACTGGTTATTCTATACATAATATTTTACAGTAGACGCTGTAAAGAAAGATATTGACAGTAAATAATTTCAATTGAAAAAAAAAACAAATTTAAAACATTCAGTATTTCTGATATTAAGTACCATAAATATATTGCATATGCTAAAAGTTTTAATATACTGTACGTACGTCGATTCTATGTACGGGATGTATAACCAGATAAGTTATAAAAATGAAAAAAATATTAGTTATTCTGTAGGTGTCTTCTGCACACTTGCGATTGATTACGTAAGTCAAATACTGCATGGAAAGTGTTTTATTACAAGAAAAAATAATCGCGTAGTCAAACATTATGATTTAATTCCCTACTAGCTGTACCTGACCACGCGTTGCTGTGGCTCAGTCTGGTGAAAACTGGTGGCGCTTTATTTCATCGAAATGATTTCTCACCTGACATCTATGTAATAACACGCGCGTGCTTAAATTCAACGTTGTATCAAACTTTCAAAGCAATCGATGAAGAACTTTCGGAGATTTAATATGTTGAACAAACGAACATTTACATTTTTATTTATGTAGATAATTACAGTAATGTTTCATAATTTTTATCATCAACAACCTTCCGAAAACATGCTTAATATTGATCCAAGTTTATCGGATGTAAACGAAAAGTTGAGGTAAATAATTTTTTATCTAATTCTCTAACTTGTACGTCAGAGATTCTCAAAAAATATGTAAAATAACATTGCATTAAAAAGCCGTTTCTGAAATATTTCACAAACCCCTAAAAACCATATAAATTCATGTATTTGTCTGCTAGACAATTTATGTTTTTATATTATATTAAATTGTACCTTTCACGTCAACGTCGATGATTTATTGGAACTTAAAATACCGTGTCTCCCATTATATAGCTAAAGCTTTTTGCTGACTTCAAGGTTCGTTAGGTATTCATTCTTAATTATAATACGATGTGTTATATTTCAGTTTGCATTATCAACGTATTTCATTGTAAATTGAACGTTTTAAGTACTCAAATAAAAAATAGAATACTAAAACTGTTTTTATTAAAAGCAAACTTCAACTTTAATATCGAGTATTAATGGACTTCAGTACTACCTTTAAAGCTTATTCATTTGGCTGCTATTTTTGAAATCTTCAAGATTCTTGATACAAGTAGATTACTAATTGTTAAAATTTCATGTCAATATCACAAACAGTAATTTATTGTTGTAAAGCAGTGTCTCCCAACGATAATGGTCCTGTATATTGATGGGGGCTGAAGAAATCTAAGGGTGGCTATTAGTTAAAGGCAAATTTACGGGACGTTGAGGAAATTTGGTGCTGTTATGGATAGTCAGTGGCTATTACTTTTTATTTTATTTCTCCAAATATACTGATTGCAAGACCTTCATACTTTGTATATTCTTCATTAAAAGCCTTTTTATATAATATTGATTAATATCAACAGGAATAAACATTTTGTATGAGATTTCGGACTACCATGTGCGTGTGTATATTAGATGATGTTGGTATATATATCGATCAGTGTCAATCACTAATTTAAATGATGTTATTATGTCTCAGAAGGGTATAAAGGGAGAATTCTGAGCAGATAGATGCACGCAACGACTCAGCGTATAAATGACATCTGCGTTGGATTATGGGTTCTCTGTTTCCATCGTTATTCTTCATTTCTTATACTTATTGTATATTATTTATCTTGTATGTATATAATTAAATGCTTTTTATAAATAATTAACTAACTATTATACTAACTGTGATGTAACAAATTTTGTATAATTTGAGCTTTAGCTTTGACTAGCAGATTTTTTTGGCACAATAAAGCGAAAGTTACACGAGAAAACGAATTAATGATATAATTGGCATCCTAAAATTTGTCACACATTCAAGTAAGCGATTATAAAAGTTCACTCTTACAAAGCTCGAATCAGAATCGATGTAATTAGTTAAGAAATAGGAAATTCAATGATTAGAAGACTATTTCATTATTTATTGGAAAAAGCTCTCCGCTATTTTTCAAACTCGTATGCCAAGGCATACTACGCCATTTGATTAAATTAAAGATTATGTATTTTTGTATATATTTTACGAACGAAAAAATTAAATATCTCTGGCGGAACTTAACACCCAGGAGACTGGAATGAAAAACATTTCATCGCGATTAACTGAAAATAATATCCTAAATTTTCCTTTTCAGCCTTAATACTATATTGTCTGGAAAATTTAACTTGGCGAACAAAGCGGTTTGCCAATATTTAAATGTATTTTAGTTTTGATGGAGTTTTAATAATCGCTGCTCGTTTTGTTTTGTTATTTTAATAGCAGTTTGAGTGAATTTATCGAAGTGTATTTACTATCGAAAAATAATGATTAAAGCAAGCCTCGATTTATTTCGGTTAATTTGACAAATAATTTTTTGAAAACTATTACAAAGCCAGAGGAATTATTGAAATTATCTTCTACTGTTTTGATCAATATTGCAAATTTGTAAATGTTTCTACTCAGATGCATTATATTGTTAAATTATTACATCGAGTTATCTTTCAATAGTGAAAACTTATTTTTACTATAAATAATTGACAAAAACTCTTAGCATTAGAATAACAATACGTTTATTTATACTTGTATTGTTCTCTCTCTCACTTTGAGCAATTAGTATCCAAACAATTCGTAGGAAAATTGTGCGTCAAGAAAATTTCTCGCACTGTGGTGATATATATATTCATATTCCACTTTTTTCAATTGTGGAAACCCATACGTTCTACTTTCAGCGCAAATAGCGGGCTATTTCTGGTTATCGTATATTTCACGTTTTTTCTTATGTTTTTCCATTATCATGATATTTTTCCCAGAAAGTATAATTTAAAATTTCCCGGAAACAATAATTATCCGTAAAATGTTACACTCTAGGCGTGAGCGTTATACCAAAAAAAAATTTAATTCCTTTTATATTTTTAAGGGCACAGAATTCCATAAAAAAACAATATTTATATAAAGTAACATGTATAAATATTGTTGAAAAAAAAACATAAGATAATTGAAATTGATCTATCTTTCTTATTTTACGTGATATTAAAAACAACTAAATGCAAAATGATCTCCAAAAATGTGAGCATTTCTCGTTCTTATCACAAATAATAAAATATAGTTATGTAGTATTCAAATATTGTAGATTTATCATGTCAGCATTATTTCTATTGATAATAATTCAATATCAAACAATAATATTATTCTCGATTAAAACTCAATATCTCATATTATCAAATAATATATCAAAGCTTTTTAATATATTTTCAATCGACGTTCATGGATACTTCTATAAAATACACTGAACATTGTACCCGGAATAACTACGCGATTTTATATAAAAGCTACTGACAAAGCTTCGAAAGCATTTGCTTCTCTAAACTAATATTTTACACTTACACCCGTCACACTAGTGATTTCTGAACGTGTTCCACTTTAAGTGAAAGAAATCCTTCACTGAAAACAAATCTATAACTATCTTACAGTGGCTTTTCAAATTTAAAAATCATACGCAGATTTTTATTGCTTTTAGTTTTAGCCATTAATTTATTATTCTATTCGGATTGAAGTTTTTTAAAATATGGTTTTTACGAACGAACACCGCTTACTAAATTATGTATCATTTCGTACGATTTATTTTTACTCTCGTACCAATGAGCGCGCATAAAGGCAATCGGATCGAATTCAGAAAGGTACTTCACATACAAGGGATCACCAAAGGCAAAATAATGTTCTATCGCAATAGATATACTGTTTATTCTTGACGTGAGTAATATTATTTTTATCAACCTATTTGAAAATATCCTTTACTTCATTTTATCAATAATATCACTACATAGTTTATTTCTATATTGTGATAGATTTCAAAAGACATTTACATGTACGTATTTTATTTAATATTTTCGTTTTTTATCATTTATTACGTAAATTGATAACCAGGCTATATGCGTAGAAACTCTACGAATTATGAAATGATTCTGTATAAATATAAGACATAATTATATGTTTCCAAATATATCGATGACCCAATTCCATATTAGAGGTAAAAAAATATTATAATTTCAAGTAACCCATTCTTTCTTTCTTCTTTCTTGGTTCTTATTAGTACTACAAAAATACTACTCGTAAATAAACCCGCTTTTTTTCTTGTTAGAAAGATGCTTTATATGAAATTTTTACTTTAAAAAATACTTTACCTATTTATGAAAATGCTGTAATGACACAAATTAATATCTAAAATTGAGAACATAAAGCTCACAATAGTAAGGAATGTATCATTAAATATATTAATATTTTCGACTGATGGTGCTTGATGTAAATTGACTTTGAATTCTAAATTATTTAAGACTGGTAAACTTCCACATGTGAGATCACTGTTAGCAACCCGGGTTTCACCTTTCGGCATCTTCAGGCTACA
>JAGVSQ010010009.1:0-13208 GCA_022683975.1 Rhyacophila evoluta
TAATGAAGTTTTGAGGGTTCTACATTTTTTTTGATTAAGTCTATTTTTTATTTATGTCTTTTATTTTGCCATTAATAAGTACTTAATTATTTTTTTCGATGTATTAATGCTTTTTTTATATCAAAAATCTGAAGTTACACTATCATTTGATGCATTTTTATTTCCGTGGCCACATGCCACGCGACATATTATTGTATTGAAAAAAAAAAATTGGCACTCAGGCTCAAAAAGGTTCGCCATCCCTGTTATAGACATAAAAAAAAAAATTATAAGTGAAAAAGTTAATGATATTTTAGAACTAATATTAACTGTAATATTTATTTAACTATCATTAAGTAAAAAGTTCAAAGTGAAAACAATTAATAATTCTTCGTTCGTGTAATTTAAAAGCTGTATTGATTTTAATATTGCCGTAGAATGTTTTCTTTTTACTTAAAATCCCATTTATTTCCAATGTCGTCGACTGAAACAAATCTGAAAAAATATTAAGCCCTGTTTCCAAATAATTTAGTTAGGAGATTGGATAAACCTTCGGGGGAAGTTGTGTGGCGTTTGGTTCTGTTTCGGCTTGCGATACTATGCACATTATGAAATAGCATGAGCACTGCGACATTTTAATAACATTTACTGTGTTTTTATCAAACTTTGCAACTCATCTCGTTATCAATTCCGTTTTATTATGAGCAAATTCAATCATTTAACAATACAATATCCTCATATTTTTTTTTATTTTGTGTCATAATGTACGCATTAGTCAGGTAAGGCCATTTTTTACGTTATGTAGTAAGTAAGTGCGTTCGCTTTTATTCCAGATGTTACGATATTTAAAATCAAATGCACTTCGATGTGCCTCATGAATTAAGCAATCGACTGAAAGTTAATTGTGAAAAAAGTTATGAAAATTATGTAGTCCATTTCTGGAGTAGACATTATCACAATTAAATTTCAAAACAAACATGATAAAAGATAAACTTGAAGCTCTTTTGAAGCGAATACTTGGAAAATCATGTTTAAAATACGCAATTGTATATTTTTTTTTTCTCTCATAAAAATACTTTTTAATTTATCCCAATTAGTCCCTATATTTAGCTTTAATGTTTGAAAAAAGGAAGGCCTGTCAAATTTGCGACAAGGAAAAAAGACTTCCACTTTATCAATTTTGCTGTTTTTTCTTAAATAACATATTTAATTAATATAATATTAGGAATGTAAAACACCAGTTTTAGTTTTCATACAATTCAAGGTTGTGCTTATGTAATGTTTTGACTTTTTGGCTAAAAATCATTAAATAACCCTTTTTATGCCTCATGTCATTAATAAATTTACTGAAAATATAGATTTGTTTTTTATAAACAGTTGGTATTGTATCTCGTGTAAGTATTTTTACCATCAAAATTAAAACAAAATCTAGGCTTTATTTTCGTCGATTAAAGTATTAAAAATACGTAAATTGTCGCATGCTAAAATCGTTCATAAATATCTAGGACATTGTAGCGCTCACTGTAAACCCTCCCACACAGAGGGGTGAGAAGTTCACGCGATGCCCTTGCGTCATGTGGGTCGTAGATTCTCGCCTTTGATCGATTAGTTGTATATTATAAACAAGTAATTCTTCTTAAGGGAAGAAAATTTTAAACCAAGTCCAAAAAATAAAATAAAAATAATTGTGTTCATACAAGCAATGCGAGTCTCGCATATATCGTAATAAACAGTTTAAAATTACTGAAAAAAATATTCTCTCTCTCTAAAATAAAATCTCACATTGTTTACAATATAATTCGTTTGTAAAATATACTGTTATATACTGAAAAATGTGTTGGAAGCATAGCCTAAAATATACAATACTCTTTGTGATATATCTGATTTGACTGAGTAATCATCGAGCTGCCTATGTGATACGGAACTAAGGTTATTTAATTTAATATTGTGTGTAACATTCACGTGACTTGTTCTCTCTTATGTGGCATATTTTTATCTCACCTACGACATACTTTTTGTGTCTTCAATTAATTTTATACAACTTATATTTTATAATGTTATATTTTTGAATGTCTAAAATAATAATTTTTTGAAATGCTACCATTTTCTAAAAATAAATAACTCATTTTACAATAGTTAAATAATTTGTAGTTTACATTTATATATCTCAGGACATACGTAGATATTTCATTTATTGTCAAGTCTTGTTAACGATATTTATAAAAAAAACACGGTTTTATTATTAGTTAATTTATTTTTAAGCTTATTGCCTTATGAAGCTTTTAAAATAAGTTGAAAGTTATCAGTTACCTGCAAAAATATCAATTCGACACTAACTGATTACAGTTAAATACTATTTATAATATAATCTTTAATTGCTCATTGTAATTAAGTTTGTGCTTACATGTTGTATATAACTTAGTTATTTGTTTAAATTGATTTACTATAAACTTACTATGAACTATACATGTTAATTTGTACTTGTGATACTAGTGGTATAGATTGTCACGTGATTGACTCGAAGCCAGTCGAAACCAATCAAAGCTTTTACCAAGTTTCGCACAGAAGTGTGCTCGAAAGTCCGCAAAAGTCGAAACCGACAATTTGAAACCAACCCAGACTCACAGTGGCTTCTACGCTCGGTTTTCCGAAGCGACGTTGTCAGACTGTCAACTGAATGAACGAAGCTGTGATTAAACGTATTATGTAAAGCTTTTTAACTCCTTCAAAATCGTTATCATTGACAAATTGTCTCTCAAAATAAACTCAATTAAATTCTCACATGAAGCTTAAAGCGTCATATTTTTTAACTTGTATTAAATTGTCTCTCCGGTAGCATTTAGGTTATCATGCATGCCTTGCAATATGAGAAATGTGAGTTCGATTACCATATCTATCAGATTTAAAAAAAAACAAAAATATAGGACTGAATCCCCATCCCCAACAGCCAATTCTCGTGAAAAAATAATCCGCCACCTGTGATCTGAATATCTCCACACTGTGTAGAACATAGTATATATTTTTTATCGTTCTTGCTTAGTGAAGTTTAATCTTCCCTGTGGCTACGCCGCATACATTCTTCTAACCCGTAATGAACAGCCTTTTAGTAAATTTTACTTAAAATAAAAATAAACAAACAAACATTCTACCCATAGTATTGGGCTTCACCCAAAATAATATGAGACGACGTGCTTATTTTAATTCGCACTAAAATCATAAAAAAACCTGTCTTACATATAAAACGTATAAAGAAGAAAAAGCTTTACATAGGTATGAACCATATAGACAAAAATAAACTAACAAACAGATTTGAAAAATCGTTTCAGGAGAAATTCTAAGAAATTCTAATTCTTAATCGTAATACAAGAAAACATGATCGATACTTTTGGTTGCAGAGTAGTTACTTTAAATTCATATATTTCGGTAACCATGGCATGTTTTAGATATGTAGACGGCAATTCGAGGATAATTTGCATGAATGACACGCTGTGTTTATCGTGTAGTTCGTCCGTGTTGAAAGACGGGTGTTGTAGTACTGATAAGGTGACATTTCATAGAACGAAGCCTCGTTACTTAATATTAGGGTAAGGATTGGACATTATTCAGGAGGTTTTTAATGACACCTAGTTAATACAAACGTATTATCATTATATTATATAATGCTTAGGAAAGCAAATTGTGTAAATCTTTTCTATCTTTACAGGTTGTGTTCAACGCGCCTTGCCAAATGTATCTTTACATTTATTTACTTGATATACTGCTTTTAAAAATATATCTTTTATATTGTAAAATTACTTGGGAAATTTAAACAGTGTTATTTGATTAGATTTAGGAATTGATACGTTTTTAAGCTAAATTTCGGTCCCATTAGTGTAACTGATTACAAATTGAGGTGAAACTAAAATTAAAACTCATGATTAGTTAGGTTAGGTTAAATTAGACCGAGCTAAATTGGCTATACCATATAATGTCATGTTAAGTTAGATTATATAATATTTTCGTCTCGTTTTTCACTTAATTAAAAATTAATTTTATGTGATAATAACTAACAGAATTAACAATGCCAAATCGCTTGAGAGCATTCTGTGAACTTCTCAAGAAAGCTTGAAAAAAAATCTGCCAATTTCACTTCTAACACACGTTGCAACCGTGCACTTATTTTTACGGTTTCAATAAAATAATAATAGTTCAATCCACGAAGTCTTGTTGCTTTGGATTATAGAAATTTTTATACGACTGAATTCAATTAAACTAGTAAGTATCATCAATATTTTTTTCAGCTAAGCGAATCATAGCGAGTAAAACTTAATTTATTTTGTTTATTAAACCGCAGTCGGACTTCAATTCCAATTAAAGATATAATTAAAACGTTAAGCGAGTATTTTTCGTTGTTTATTTTGAACAATTTTCTTGTTTTACAAAATCGTTTCCAGTTACTCAACGGGGTAAGTCAAATACTCAAGTGTCTGTACATAATTGACAGTGTTGAGACGTGAGACTAATCATGACCGCCGAGATTAGTTTGAAAGTAAGTTATCCGCTTGTTTATTATTTATTCGCTATACAAAGGCTTTAGTCGGTTTTCTTCTTGTCACTTGCTCGACTTACTTGATTTTAAGTTGTAAGCAAGTCGAACACTAAGTAAATTTAAGCACTGTCATGTTGCTCAGTTTACAATATGTGGTGTAAACTATACTGATTTCGCGGTAACAACTAAATAGATATCTACAAGATTTATTTAAAGTTTATATCACAACTTCGAAATTTAAAAAAACAACTCTTTTCAACAAATTCGTACCTAACAAACGTTATAGGCTTTAGATAATAAACTTTATAACATATCCAATTCTCAAGTTATTTTACTCATATATTACATTAAACCATGTTCGCTTTTTGATATACATAAATACACGTATCATATTTTAATAAACACAACCAATTGTATATCTGACCAGAAAAGACATTTGAAATTTAATACTGGTGAAAAAATGTCTTAATAATGATATATATAGGATGTATACTGAGAAAAATCATAACCTAAATTTTTAGTGCTTTGTTTAAGAAAGTTGGAATGGTAAAGCAATTGTGAAAATGTTTTTTTTTTATTTTCGTTTAGTAAAATGATATTGCGAAGATCCATATGCTCCAATTTGGGAGCGAACATGGTAAAAAAAAAAAAAATGATATATTTCAGTCCTCTTTTGTAAAGTTTTTTTTTTTTTGTTTTTGATAAACATAAAATAATGAAGCGTAGTTATATGAGTACAGTTATTGTAAACTTACGGTTTCTGCTTGTTTGTGAATAGCCCATAAAGTTTATTTGTCAATATGGAGAATTTATTTTTAAAAATAGCGATATATTACCTTTTTTAAGGTGTTAATTGTGGACTCGAAGAAATGTATATTTTAAGCGTACAATTCCATTATAAATATTTAAAAAAATGGTTCGATTAAGGGAAAATAATTTCTTGTTCACAAAATGCCTTCATAATACATTCTAATATACACCTTTCAGTGCTTAACATCATCCACTGAACGGTGAAACAATAAGGCATTTTAATATTTTAACCTTATCCACTCTGAAATTTACTCAAAAAAAAAAATTACACGATTTGAATCTTAAGTGATTATTTTTTCACCAACGAAAACTTTAAGGTAAACTTAGAGCAGCACTACTCGATCGTATGTAAACAACAAAGCACATTTTGAAAGTGAAATACTCATAGTATTTTTATAAAATTTCTGCTTCATGTATGAACATCCACAAAATGACATCTCGACCGTTTTTTTTTTCTTCTATGTAACTTAGCTGACTAATAACACAACTTTTTAACAGCCGTGTCTTTAATTTAAATACGCAGTTAAACATAATTTGCATACATATAGGAATTTGAATCGGTTATCTTCGATTCCGAACGATCCACAAGTACTCCTCGCTACCGAATCATCCACAACGGCGAGTCTATCAATATTAATTTTGTTTAATCAGATGAATTACGCAATGGTGTAAAATCTAGTTTCTTATGTATAAAAAACAAATGCTTTTATAAATAGGGAATAAACATTGAAGTTCAATAATAAAGGCCAAGTTTTTCAGTCAAATTGATTTTCAAAGCTTTCGATGTATTGTCGTTTTTTCCCGATCGGCAAGCACGAAAGTTTTATTATTATGTTGCAGAGATAACTTATTTTGGGGCAACAAGAAATCTGTAGGCAATGTACCGGGCCAAACTTATGACATAAAATACTTACCTTTTCTACCCTTTGTTCGTTGTCATTTATTTCTCCATAAGTATCCATATACTTACATATTACATCCAGTCAGCCAAAAAAAGATTTTCTGGAAAAAATCAGGCATGACTTCGACATGCTGAAGAATTTTATTGAATTTATTTTAGTTTTCTGCGAAATTAAACTTAACGCTTGACATATTATACAAAACTCACAAAATACTTCCTGATATAATAAATGGTTTTATTTGTTTAAATAAACTTGTGTTTTCTTTCATTTGAAATTTGGAAAATTAGAGCCAGATATTTTAGATTCCCCTATCGATTCCGAAAATGATGCATATGAATCTAAACAGTAACAAAATTACCAATTTAAAAGTCAAGTACATATTTTATATATATGTAAATGTCTGCATTATAAATCCTTTTTTTTTCTAATTGATTGTCAACTTTGGATAACCAATCCCTCATCTTTGATTTTTTTTTAAATCCTGCAGCTTTGGGTTTCGAACTTGCAACTTCTAACTGCAAAACTCGCACGCCAATCTCTCGGTCACCGAGAGAACAGGTTATATTACACAACCTTAATATATTGAAAATCGAAATCCCCACTACAATTATTACCTTCAATGTTATTTCAAATAAGGCTTATGAGATTAAAATTGCTTTCAATCAAACAATATCAATGAATAATCAATCTCACAATATTCCTTTTCAAAATTTCATAAAATAATATACGCTTTATATTATGAAAGCAAAACTATTTCAGTATGTCAATAATTTTATAAAAATACTAGTTTTGATGTAGAAAATACGCAGTTTTTTAACGACACCACTATTACTCGAAGATTTAATAAATATTTCTACGAATGGCTGTCATGTTAAATATATTGATTTTAACAGAGTAAGTTCTAACTATACAAAGATATATCTATCATAATCCAATAAATTTTTATCGACAGAAAAAATCACGAAAATCTCTTTGTTTCTATTATAAAGCTTATCCAGGTATAAAAAGCTCAATTTGATTCTGAAATCGTGAGCTTTTTATTGGCAGTGAATCAACTAATTATTCTGCCGGCCAATTTGCAATACTGATTGTTTAAAGGAACGAAAATCATAATTGAAAACGAATTTTAATTGGATCGGGGCAAATTTTGTGAGAGAAATTAATCGCAAATATAAACTTTAAATGCAGTTCTCGATTGTCAATAAGGTACAAAATTGAAAGCGTGCTTTTGAAGCGTTTTTGGAAAGTTTTAATTACTTTACACTCATTTTTCATTACATTAGAAATGAAATATTATGTATTCATTTTAAAAGCTACTTTAATTAATTTCACTTGCACGTATAAAAATCCGTAGCTGTCAATACATGTCGTATTATACTAACTAATTGGCTGCTATGATATTTTTCATGATCGCGAATAATATTATCAATCGGCTATTGTTATCGGTGCCAAACTACGTAATATAAAATTACTTAAAAATAATCCGCTCATTATAATTAAACTTTAATAAATGAAGTCACGATCAATTACTTAATTTGTATATTTGAAAAAATATTTATGTGGTTTTGCATAAATATACATAGATTTAATTATTTGAAATGTGCGAAAATGATTATTTTTTTACTTAATATTATCAACCGACTATTGTAATCCCGGTGGCCGATAAGTTGTGAATTCAAATCCCGTAGTGTGTGATTCAAATAGCTGCCTGGCAATTCTTTTCATTTCTTCCAGGTTTTAACATCAATATTTTATTCCCCATCTTTATTTATGTATTATATTATTTCACCGATTTTTTTTTATTCAAATGTCGTTTCGGCAGCTTAGCTTTAAGCTCTCATGTTTTAGTGTCGATGGTTATAAGTTTTCATCCCTTCCTCATAAAGATTTTTTCAATCGAGTGTACGAATGAATTTTCAATTGGCCGATCGATTGGCTTTATTCGGGGGGAAATCTCGCAAATTTCGTCCATATCTTGTTGATTTATATGTTTAATATGTAGAGCGAACTTGATGGATTATGACAATTTTTACAGTAATATTTTATCGTTTTAAGACAGAATGGATAAATTATTTTCTTAATTAAATTATTTTTTAGTTAATTAAGCTCTAGAGTATTAAAGACTGTCAATTTATCTTAAAAATACCATTTTCGTAAGTACTTAATTTAGTCTTTAGTTACACTCGCAGTCGATAATCTATTTCATTATAAATTACGAAAATGGGATTAACGTGCCATATTAAAATTTATTGTTACGTATTTTACAAGTGTGACAGCTTAAAATTACTCAAACTATTTACTGCTATTAACAAATTTAAGTATCGTCTGCGAAAATTTTGAATTTTCACGTAATTATTTGTGCTTACAATAAGTGCGAATAATTTTACGCGCGTTTTATTTCGTATTAGTTAGATGAAAACGTTACGTCAAATTATCGCGCAGACGTTAATAATGACGCACTTAGAACGTGACTGATATATTGAGTATACTATATAAATTAAACAAACCAATTAAATGTCACTTTGTGCGTCAATTTAAAGGTGTAACGCATAGATTCCCAAAGTAGGCGGTGCTGCCCCTGTGCGCACTGAAGCCTTCTAGAAGAGCGATAGTGGGATCAAAAGCATTTAGGGAACGTTTTGGTGGTCTAGAGGGGGGCGACGGTTCCTAATGGAATAAATCAATAATTACATGACGCGAGTTAAAAAAAACGAGGGCGGTGAGTACTTTTTCGGTAAACCAAAAAATATTGTAAATCTATGGTATAAAATGCAAAAAGTAAAAAAAAAGGCTTTTATAATTTTGTAAGCATTTACGAGGCTTTCGGGCAATTGACGGGCGCTGGCTCCTGATAGAAAAAAATAATTATTGCATTACGCAAGTTTAAATAACGAGAAAGGGTTTGTTTTTTCCCGAAAAGTGGGCAGTAGAATAAAAAAGATTGGGAACCTATGGTATGACATGTAAAAAGTAAATGCTATACTTTTGATTAGACATGTTTTAACATCTTATCATCATCGTTTTAGCGTAGTACTTTAGTTAATATTATTAAATTACTAAAAATGATTTAAAAATTTAAAATGACTTAAATTTAAATTACATAAAACAATACAATCAATCCTGTAGCCAGATTCTCTAGACTTAAATCAGGGTTATGTCCGACAGCTTTATTTATTAGTCAAATATAGTTTATAAAAAAAAATCGAATGGTATACTATCACACCATTCAAAAGTTTTTCGGGCCAGTCGGCCATTGCGACTTGGCTTACTCTAATTTAGCTTTTAAAAAAGTTGTGACATCATATTAACAAGCGAGGTAGATATCAACTGGGCATAATAAGTTAGAATAAAAATCACGCACACCCTAGAGCACGCCAACCAATGTCTTGGTAAGCTGCTACGAGGACACTGAAGAGCGCCTCACGCTCGTTACGCCATGGAAAACGTCCACATAATTAGTGTGGATAGGTGACGAGTATTAGAAGAAAAACATGTGCTTATTTGTAACTTGCAAGTTTTTTTATAATTACCACACATTTTGCTGTCGTAAATGCAAGTAGTCGTTAGTCGAACTCAAGTCTCGAGTCTAACTCAAGAACTAACTGTTATTTCAATTTCTGTAGAATAAATGTAATTAAAGTTATTTTTTTTATATTAATCCTAATTAGAATGCAGAAAATAATAATTATTATCATATTTGTTTGTGTTATTCCAAGATATACGTAATTTGTAGACTGCTGATATTGTAATGAATATTAATGAATACACAAACACGAAATACCATAGACTAAAGATACCTTATGATGGCATAGTGTACGCCACACGTAGTAAACGCTTCTCTATGACTCTTGAGATTATGCGTCGCATTTTATTATAAATTTACTAAAACAACTAATTATATCTGAGAGTGTAAATATTTCCTGCGTGTTTACATTTCGTATGGTGTGTGCTTAATTTACATGTAAATATCGTATGTCTTTTATGTTTGCCAAGAAATTATTAATTGAATATGTTTACGCAACTGATAGTCTTCATATATTATTATATCTCCTCATGCTATATTATAATTTATACCATTGACTATGCGTGCTTTTTAGAAATCGCGATTATATATATTAATATCCATTATATTCCTACAACATTTATATATATGCATAATATTGCTCAACACATCACAATTTCTTAACTGAATACGAATTGATCAGTGTGCAAAAGCTCTCGATTCACTAGTCATTAGAATTCAAGATTCAAATCCTATAACTGTTTAATAATTGTATATTTTGCGTGTTTAAAACATCACAATTTTGTTGTTTGAAGCATTTAGAACACGATAATAACTAAAATTGTTCAAAGAATATAAAAAAAAGAACAAAATACAAGTGAAGTATATATTGTATAACTGACATCAAATAATAAAAATAAATTGAAAAATAGCGTAGGAAAGAATAGAAAGAGAGTCTACCAAGCAAGTTAGACAAATTTTATTCTACAGATGTATACAATAGCATCAATCTAAACTCACCTCACCCGGGTGGAAGATATCAATAACCGAGGCAGTGTCGTTAAACATCACCATTGCTTTCTGCATTGGCATGACTACTGAAATGTTAATTCTGCATTTATAAATAAAAAACAGATGATGTTCTCGATTTTTCGCGTAGTTATATAAATATGTATAGATAGGCAATACGTGTTCATTGGGTTGAGCAAACTTTTAACAACTAGTACTCGTAAGGTATACATAATCTAACGAGATACATATTCATATTATTAAGAGGCAATTCGACACTAATTACAAATATATATACATTTAATTTTGAAAGTTTGTTAAAGCATACATATATCCCATGTCCGCGTCAAAATTAAAGCGCATGGAACTTTTTAGTGCACATTTCTTTCACAAAAAATGGTTGTCAGCCAAAAGCTTAACCCATTTGGCATTCTGTCCTGCATCGTAAAAATTTTAAAATCTAAAACTGTGGAAAACGCACTTGCAATATACGATTCCGAAACGCGCACGCTAATCTCTGGCTTGCGGGGAGATATTTACATTCGTATGTAATGATATTAAAATAACTAGATTAATATGCTTAATAGTGAAGTACAAAAAAACACGCATTGCTCTGTATGTATATCACAGGTTTTCGTCCATTTCGCTTAATTATTGCCAACACACGTGAGTATATATTTCCGAATATATTAATATATCTCTAAACTCCAGGTAAATATTCAAACTCGGTATCAGCATTATTTTATATACACTACGAGATAAATTTAAAAGCTTTTGTCGGAAAAGCTGCAAACAGGTGTCAGCTGGTTATAGCTTTAATGACGTACAATTACGTTAACACGTTGACCCGCTTTTAAAGCGTTTGATTACACGCAGAGTTTCCATTTCCAACTGGAACAATATAAGAAATTTAAATTGTCCTGGATTTCTGTATAACAGGGTATTGAAGCCTAGAATGAAACCATTTTACTAAAAAATTTGTATACGCTTTGAATTGGCTTATGTTTTATAATCTGTAACCGTATATATTGTAAGCTTAAAAAAATATATCTGCATTTAATATTGCGATATAAATGAGTTAGTCAACTAGCTTTATTTAACCCGCGTTTGCACTTTTTTTTATTTATTCTGTTATTACAAATATATTTCAATACTTAGCTGTACGAAATATTCTATTTTTCATTAATCATCGGTTGATAAGCAATGTTGAAAGACCCTTCGCATTTGAGAAAATATCACAGTGAGCCATACTTCATATAAAAACAGCAAAATATTGCGCGTTAATTAATAGTGTCGCAACTCAAGCATACCAGTGATTACAACGTCCCTTTATTCAATAAAACATTTCCGAAAAATAGTCTCTCTCGTTTTTTTTCGAGTATAAAGTCCGAGACGTTGTTATTCGAACCGTCGTGAGTTTAGGACTACCTGTCCTACCTATTCTGAGGTGATCATCTTCATATGCTCCACTTTCAGAGAATATGTAATAAAAAATGTTTTTCTATTTTTAAATATCAATGTTTACTTCATCCTTAATTTTTTTATAGTTTAATGGTATATTTTTATGAAATAAAATGAGTTTATTAAAACAATTGAAATAACCACAATAGTCGTTATATCCTAAATAGCTGAAAATTGCTGACGTAAACAATATATTGTACGTATGAAACTGTAGCTTAATATAATCTCAGTCATAGATAGTATATTATATGCATAATAATATCAATATTTTGTATGTAGTTACATTCTGTTACGTATACTGTTTTGATTGTAAAGATAAACAACGTGCCTACATTATTCCACTGTACAGACAACTTTGAATATCTATTATATTTATACTCACACGTCACAGGCAAATAATTTGAATATGAATGCTATATAATTTAAAATTTAAATAATACCCCATATGAATGGCAAAATTAATACTTTTAACCCTTTCATTAGTGAGTTAATTTTTTATACAGGCACGTTTTAAACACAAAAATATTTTGCCGCTATCAATTCAACTAATATCATAAAATTAATTAAGTTGGATATGCTCTTCTAAAGCAATGCTTTTATTTTTTCAAACAAGGAACAAAGTAAACCGAAAAGTTATTCCAATTGTATAATAATGTGTGTAACATTATCACATGTGGCCATTCCCATGTCGGAATCAAAGGTCTACTTGAGATCAAATTTGAACGCATAGGACTAATTTATAAGATATTTTATGTGTTTTTGCAAACAGCAATTTTCTGTTTCTTTACAAAACATGATAATTATCGAATGAATGAGCATACGGAATTTTTTCAATGGTGAAGTCAAGTCATTTGTTAATATTTCTTTTCTTGATAATAATAAAATAAATGGTATGATTGTAATGATTTCCAAATATCGTTGATAGATCTAGATATATATTTTTTTTTTAAGCCATGTTCGCTCCCAAGCTGGAGCATATGAATCTACACAGTATGAAGATATCCACTCCGAGTGGAGT
>JAGVSQ010010010.1:0-13207 GCA_022683975.1 Rhyacophila evoluta
GTGTCTGCATAGAATAAAATGTACTACAACCTCTTCATTACTTCATATGTGTCATTTAATTAAAAAATATATTTTTCTTACATTTGGTATGACTCGTAATAATTATTTTAAGATTAATAAAATAATTTTATAAGTAAAAACAAAATTTATATTTTTAACTATAATGTCTCATATATCCTTTTATACTCGAAGCAGCCATTTACTGTTCGAGAACAAATTCCTAAGTCAAATTCTGATGATACGGTGAGATGACTTCGTTCGTAACGAGGAGATAAGAGAACACACCATATAGCCACTAATTACTGACAAAGTGAAGCTGCAATGCTGGACCTGTCTCGGCCACATACTGCGGATGCCTCAAGTGAGCCTGAGCTTAACTCACATTTTCTTTAAGCTGAGCGATTTTTAGCTTCCTAGAAGGTCTCCAAAAACTATCTATAGAATGTATACAAGCAAAGTAACAAGATGCTGGGGAAGAATATAGGGGGTTGCAGAGATTCTTGAAGGCAACATGAAGTATATATATGCTCCATTTATCGAGTCGATATGGAAAAATAAGAAGAAGAAGAAAGTAGTATATTTTTTTCATTTTTTAAATTATTTTTCTATTTGATAGGTTGGACATAACTAATTTGTAATTAAGAGTTTATAGTTAATAATCCTAATGGATGTTAACAAAGAAACCATTATGCTAAATATAAGTGTAAATTTCCAGGAAAATATTATTTCAATCGCTAAGCATGGAAAAAACTCACACACTTACTACCTATCATATAATAACCCTCAATATCAAAAATGTACGTTAATAATAATAAAAGGTTTTTACAGTGCTTAAATCAAACCACAAAGTTATCAACAAATTAAAAAGTAATTATAAATTCTTTTGAATACATTAAAAGATATCAATTATTCAAATTTCTATTAACTAGAATTATATTGACTTTTTTCGTTTTATCCGTAATGCGTTCTCAATACGGACATTACAATAATAATTTTAATGTAAAACCTTATATAATACTAATAATAAGTATGTGTTTATAACAAATATGAAATATATATTTATTTAAATATTTTTTTTTAAATATATACAGAAATATTATATTTAAATAGTAAAGATTTCATTTACTCATGTATTTATAATGTATCCACGGTAAGAAAAAAAAACGGAACCCTCAATTATTAAAAATAGCTTTTATACAACAATCTGAATATATACACCTTAATATACGTTATATGAAAAGATATACTGAAATGCCGAATTTGTGTCTAAATTTTGCTTTTAAGTATGAAGAAAGGTTTGCCTATTAAATTAAAGACCAGGTTCACACCTAATCTATTGTATTCACTTTTCTTAAATATTTTATTTAATTAATTTCAAATAGAGTAGATAAAACACCAGTTTTATTCTTTATGCACTTCAAGATTGGGGCTATGTAACATTTTGACTTGGCTCAAAATCATTAAATTAAGCTTTTTGTACCTCCTGTAAAATTTGTTATTTGTGGGTTACGTCCTTTTTTCTTTCCACAGTCGATATATATGTGTGTGCATGTACATACATCAAGCAACACAAAGTTTCATATTAAAGGTTTTTTTATTTAGAAATAAAGAATAGTTGGAATATGTTCTTTACATACGCATAAAAATTATATAAAAAAAATATTTTTTAGAGGAAACAATGGAGCCATTGAATAAATATTAATTTCAATCAAATTTCTGAATACCATAACACCGACATCAGCAACATACGCTATTTAAGTTATTTTTGATCTACCAACATCCAATAACGAAATAAATCCTCACTTTAACTACTTAATCAATGTGGATATCAATTCAACCGTATTCAATGTTTTAAAAATAATATATAATTGAATTCAATATGTTAAAAAAAAAAAATATCTCAACATGTTATTTCGTAAAAACTCTTTCTCCCAAGAATGATAATATTATGGGCATACGTAACTTAAGTATAAAGTTCTTAAAACTAGTTTTAAGTATACAATATTTGTTTAATATATTTTCTTATATTCCTAGAATAATATTACAGTTTGTCATTGCAATTAAAAATATGTTTGTTAATGATTTTTAAATAATCTTTGATGATCAGTCTAGTATTCTAACAGTTAAAATAATATTATAAAACAAATATAAATAAAAAATAATCTATTTCTGTTTGATAAAATTCAATCGTTAAATCAGTATTATATAAATACGTATATGGTTGAAAAAAACAAACGGTTCTGTGGCAACAACAGCTTAACATTGTGGGCTGAAAGGTATTATTGTGAGTCGGAATAAAAGTATAAGTTTTACCGTTATTCGAGGTGCGTCAGTGAGAAGAGTGCGTTCTTTATTGAAAGGTCCACTTTAAAAATACGTTTACCTGAGAGACTACAGCCCGATCGGAATATCATTTCACTTTCGGGATAAGTTATTTATGTGTAGAATAAAATATTTAACAACCTTTTAGTATGATTATTGAATACAAAGAAATTTTGTAATATTTTAATAGATACAGTTGAACAATTTGATGTGAAATATTTATTGTATGTTTGTCGTTATGCTAAAACTTCAATAAAGACTTTCATTCCAATATTTTAATATACTAAATAAATATACGTCTAATATTTACAAAAATACCATTCCTGGCCGATTCTTAAGATTACGTAAGAAACAAATTACAAATACGTACTGTACAATTTTTACGTTTTTGCAATATAAAACACGTAAGAAAAAAATAATAGTTATTTTAATTTCTATGAAACTTTGCCATAAAAGTAAAATGTAATATGATAAAGCCCTTAAAAATAATTGAGCATAGTGAAACTTTTATGTGCTATTTATTAATATTAACTTATTGTATGTATGTGTTGTTATCGCCCATAATTTTTTTAAATGTTGCAATAATTTATATATTTATAAAAATTAAATTTTGAATACGTTTTTACAATGAAAGTGTAAAGGATTTTTATAAACTGTAATACTTAGTTTATGATATATACTTTTTAAAATAGTCCTATTAACTTTTTACAGTATTGAGTTATAAATAAATTAAAATGTACTTGAAAATATATTAGTTTGTATTATAGTATTTATAACAAATATATATATTTAATTAAAAATATTGTTTATATTGTGGTCTATTTATGCCAGACCGAGATCAATTATAAACATATATGAGGTTATTAATTCACAAAACATTGATAAAAAAATTAATTTGACTCAAATTTAAAAAAATATATCTATCATGTTAGTATTAATAGTTTAAACAATTTCAATATTATTTATTATCAGAACATTTTGTAATATAATATCATAGTCAATATTAAATTGTAATTTAATAAAAACTTTATAAAATGATTATAATCCATATTTGGCAGTTTTTGCAAATATTATTTATGGAATTTATGTTTATTTATTTTACAATTATATACATGGTTTTGTACTGGTCTTGTAATAGGGCTTACTATTGTTAGTTAAACATATTTATGACTAAATTGCCACGATCAAACTGCACTTCAATCATTAAATTAGCATGTTGACATTGATCGGGGTGCACAGTGCAGGCACAAGTGCACGGCCATGGGCTGTCGGAGGGCGCTACCACGAGGAAGTGTCTTGAGGACGTAACGGAGAGTCGTAACAGACGTAACGCCGCTTCTGCTGAGCCAAGTTCGTTCACCTAACCTCATTGAGAGTGTCGAGCGGCCGCCCGCCTTCAGTCTGTGATCTTCCGCCGTCGAGGAAGGAACTGCTACGCTCTCTCGCGGAACCAGTTTTTCTTCTTGCCCGTGAACGATTCGTGATTTATTCTACGCTCAGTTAGCGAGATGCGGCTTGAGCTGCAGTGTCGTTGCTTGTTGCCGGAAGAGCGGACAGATAGCAAGCAAGCTGCCGGTGCAGTCATTGAACTTAACTCGAGCCGTGTTATGCGGGCGCAGTGAATGTGGAATCCTGTAGTCGCAATCGACCATACAATTTCTCGAATAATACGCCACTTTTGCGGCGACCGTGAATTTCAACAAAATTAATAAATAATCCAAAGTGATTCACAGTGCTTTTCGTGATCAGCTGATAAAGGATAACAACTTGTAGTGATTATTGTGAATTTAACTATACACTGACGTTTATTGTACAAGTGATAACTCACACTGACAGTGGAATATTATGACAAATTTATATTGTGGTGATTGTGAAAAATGTGTTTGATAACCTTTACATTGTTGTGTTGTTCACAAAATATTTGGATTTATATCATGAAGTCTTCCTAATAGAACATCAACCGGTCCATTTATAAACTGCATTGGTAAGTTTTTTATTTTATACTAATCCCCAATTGATCATTTAATATTCTTGATAATTGCCACACATATTTCTAATATCATTTTTTATTTTTGGCAAAGAGAAACAACGAACGGACAAGCAGAAAACCTGAAGTATAAATCTTTATATACGAGTATGAGAGCTGTGTATATCAGTTTTAAGACACATTGTATGTGATAATTTAAATTATATTTAATTTCCCTAATCATATTATAAATTTTGCAATAGTTCCCTTAGATAACGTTACATATATCTGGAATGTAGTAATCTCTTTGGTATATGAGAGTAATATAAGAACTGCGGAATGAGAAATTATTATCAAATATACGAGTAAGTTACAATAATCTTGCTTGGTATAATTTTATTTCTCAATAAATGTTCATGCATTTGATAGAAAATTATTAGTTGTTAAGTACAGCATTGGATCATTGTTTACGAACATTGCTTGATTATATATGATCTTCGAAATTGAGACGCAATAGCTGGATTGCTGTCGGGTGATTTAGAATGGAACATCTTCGAGAGGTGGAAGATGTATTTTTGGCAATGACACTGAGCCGGAGTGATATAATAATATTTTGGGGCCGTCAAACTCTCCAAAAGTCGGTCGTTGAACTGTGCATGGAGAGGCAACTCCCGCCTCTTCGCGCCTAGCAAACTTCATCACTATTTCACATGGCAATAAAGACGCGATTTGCTCGGAGGAATTTTCGTTTTTTATGAGCAGCGATTTGGCAAACTTCGTCTTCGGTCGTGCTCCTGTCAGAAGTGGGAGGCGGGAGATGATAGAATATTTATAATTGAAGCCTTAAATTTAGCTATTTTAAATAAAACATAGACAAATTAAATCCCCCTGATATATTTAGAATGTAACTATTTCTATCACACACAATTTTAGCTTATTTCTTTTTCAATAAGTGATTTGAAGTTCAATAAGTTTTATTTATTACATAAAACCTACTATCATTTCATGACAATATATCAATTGTTAAGCACAAATGTCTCACAAAGCTTAACATGATTTCAATTAATACCAACTTTTAAAAGTTTTGCATATTCAGACAAAGTCGATACTGAAAATTAATATGGAAGATAATGTACGTGTCTCAACGACTATTGTAAAACATAATATAAAAAAAAGCATTTAACATCTTGTATATTCTCTCAAAATTTAACTTTAATGAAATAGATGGCGCCATAGCAACTCATTGCCGTTTCGCTGTCATTGGAATCACAACTTAATATTAGCTCTAATTTGCTCCTTTATTTCATTTCTTCATTAAAAATTGCCATGTTCTTTATCGTATTTTTTGTCACATTATTGTATGCCATAATTTATAGATAAATCACGATTGCACCAGCATTTGGCAATCACTGATAATTATATATACATCTGCAACATCAAGAACTTTTTTATATAATAATGATAATAATAAAAAATCTACAATTTCTTTATCACAACGCGCATATTATCTTCTTGCTATCTAAAAAGTCTCTCTGACGTAAACGACTTAAAACAATAGCTTGTCTATGATTGTAATTAATAAAACACTTGTCTTTTAGAAAGAAATTGATTGTGAAAATAGAAATAGTCACGGATCGAAAATTAAAAAAAGAATAATTCGTCATTGAGTGGAACTTTTGTTTTTATTTTTTAAATATTGCCGGCAAACATGCATGAATTATTGTTAGATAAATTAACTTCGCTCTACCAAAGTCATGGCCAATTGTAATGTACAAAACGTTGAACTCTGAATACGATGCTTTTTTCCATGTTCGTTTCAAAATTATATGTTACATCTGTGAACAGGTTTGCGCGAGCGAATATTCCACAGCTCGAAATAAACACAGTAATTATTTATCATTGATCAGTATTATTTTAGCCCTGCCTATAGTTTATGACGAAGTACATCTGTTTACAATACATTATTTTAATGTATAACATTTTAGAAGAAAAAAATGACATAAAATGACGCGTACGTTAAAATACAGTTTCTGAAAAATGAAACAGAAAAGTTATCATCATTTAATGTATGAGCTTATATGCAATTATATTCATAACACCAACAAAAAGCAAAATTGATTTATTTGGTTGAATGTATTTCAAAATAACATGTGTTATATTTTTGGTTTGCTAATTTTTATTATAATTAATTATATTTTCCACAGAAACATCCGATTTGCATTAAATAAACCTTTAAAACGTAATTTATTATCATAAAATAAACAATGTCTAATCTGCGGCAGCGTAGTTGGTAACGTGCGAGCCTATCAATACGGAAAATGCGGGATCAATTCCCTATCTGTCGGATTTAAATATTTAAAAAAATATAGGACTGGATGCCCATTGAGTTGAGTAATTGTTTGACAAACAATTCTCGTAAAATAATCGGTCAAGATGTCTTCACATTTCAGGAATCCATATACTCCGCTTTTGGAGTACACTGTGTAACTCTCCACGTTGGGAGCAAATATGGTATATAAAAAAAACTTAATTGATTTATTTAACTGTATTTCAAAATGATATATGTTATATTTTTGGTTTGCTGATTTTTATTACAATTTATAATATTTCGCATAGAAACATCCAATTCGCATAAATTCAAACTTTAAACGGCAATTTTATATTATAAAATATACAATGTATGAAGTTTTACATTTAAATGAATGTCTGAAACTATTCACATTATCAGCCCTCAAAAACCAATCTAATCTAGTATATATCAATTTATATATATATATATTATTAATTTATTATATATTAATTTAAATACATGAAAGATTTTATACCTCATATACAGTTTTCTATATACGGCCTAATTAAATTTCCATATACAACAATTTGATCGAGAACAATATACAGATCATAAGACAATAAAAATAAATTGAAGACAAAAACCATATCTTTTTTATTTCAACTACATTTACTATTCGACGAGAACAATATTCATATAAATACTAATATAGTTTTTGTGTAACAATATTCTTAAATTTACAGAATAATTTTATTTTTACATACATATTTCATATTAATCTACAGAATTATATATACGTAGATAGTAATGTGCAATTTATTTATGTGTCGCATCTATAGTGTATACAATAGAACAAGCATTCAACATTATCCGCATACTTGATACATACCACGGAATAGACCACATTTGTTGTATTTTTTGTGGATCATTTTTGATTTTAGGGAATAGGTAATAATGATTTTTTTTTTTTAGAATGTACTTATAGTTTTCTATATCAATGCCCGTAAGTTGACAACACATACCATACATTTATTAAATTGTACAGGAAGACCGAAAAACCTTATGAAAAGTAAATATTTCGAAACAAGCAAAAAAAATGAAAACAAACATTGTTTTAGTCCGAATGTATTTAATTTTTTTTAATATCCCAATACTTATTTTTATCTGGTTTTTGGTCCTCTTGAATAATTTAACAAATGTATGATACGTGTTGTCAACTTGTGGCTATCGATGTACAAAATATTGACAGATTTTATTTGGTAAGGTTTGGTGAGACATTTTATTTCAGTAGTATTGTATTTTTATCGACAATAAATACAGCATTTCTCTTCCTACAAACAATCACCTATATAATGACTAATAACATGCATCACGTTAACCTAGATAAAATTACTATGCATTTCAAGAGAGATAGCTAGTCAACCAACAAATTACCGGGAAACATTCTCCAATGAATAATAATTTGATGGGAATGAATCTTATTTGTTAGTAATATAATCACGGCGGGTCATATGGACTGGACCACAAGCTGTAGAGGACCAGTTTATCGAAAACAACGGTTCTTTCCGTCGACTTGTTCCGACGCAACATTAAGGTATTTTGTGGTTTTATCTCTAGACATAACACACACGATCAGCAGCCATCTCGTTCTTACCCACTGTCTTCGTACAACATAGTTATATGTTATAGCAACCGGAAACCAAACATAGAGCCAAATAATACATTTTGTTACTAATCTTGAATTGAGTTTTATCACTGACTATTATATGTTATACTATAATCTTTAACTGAATATAAAATAATTATTTGAAAGAGTATATATTTTTATATTTAACTTATCATATTCTAACTCCATTTGAACAAACATCAAATATTATTTTCTCTACTGTAACACAACAAATCTTTTAGATAATATATAGTATTGATTGTAGAAAAGAATAGGGTCAACCCACACATAAATTTTGTAGAAGGAAAATCGTATATTTAATAATTTTGGACAAAATTAATGTGTATTAACCCAATACGATATTAACTGATTAAATTATTTAAGAAAAACCAGTAAAATTAATGACTTGAAAGTCTCTTTTCCTGGTCGCAAATTTCACTGACCATCCTTTTTCAAAATAAAATTTGGCATTTTCAGCTTAAAGTTTCCAATAAATGTATACAAAGTTTATATACATTGCGATTATTAAAAGTTCTCCCCGGTAGCGTAGTTGGTAGCGTGCACGCCTAGCGATCTGGAGAATTGAGGGAATGCTAAAATGCAGGCCTGGAGGCTTATTGAGTTGAGTAATTGTCTGATAAACAAGTCTCGTGAAAGATAATCTGTCAAGACGTCTTCACATTGCGGAGATCCATATACTCTACGTTGGGAGCGAACATGGTATAAAAAAAACATTACAATGCGAGTATAACAACGTACTGGGAAAATCTGCTGTGGCAGTGCTAGAGTATATACTAGCAATATACAATACTTACTGTATGGCGTCAGTAATTATTAAAATTGCATTCTCTTCCCAATATTTCTTAGCGCCGAAAAAAACTTTGATAAAAATCGGCACCATATTCAAAACTATATTTATTTAATTGTTAGTTGAAGATAAGTAGAGATGCACGCAATTTGTTAGAGGTTATTATAACCTACGTATTATGAAAATGACGGACATTAATAACAACAACAAAAAAACTTAATCAAAAAACCATCTCGTGACCACTAATATCAGTTCAATGCCAAGGTTTTCTTAGTCATATATGCATACGGCATAACACAAAAATTATTATATAAAACTAGATTTATTTACGTAGAATATTAAAAATACGAATAAGCACCAAATTATGGAAATATTTTCTCGTAAATATACGTCATTTATATATTTTATTACAATCATAAATATGCAGTCAATGTTTTTAATACACTATTTTATTCAAAACATATCGAGATTCTTCATTAATAAAGCTATTTATTGTATGAACATTATCGATTGTTATAATATATATATAAAACAATAAGAAGTTGTAGGATGTTTTTCATAATAATATTTTGCTGTTTTATGCAGTTCAGCGCCGTGGGTAGAAGGCGTCTTTGTGCAAAAATTTTATGGAATCAATTATCACTTATGCCAAAATGACCTTTTTTGATAGATCCACTAATTTTTACAAGGCGTATCGTTTGCAAAAATCAGTTTGACGATAGCTATTCTATTAATGGAGAAAAAAACAGAAGAGTTTAATTTAAGAAACGGATTTCATATTCCAAAAAATCCTAAATCCTCGATATCTCAAAACTATAAAAATACAATTAATGAGCCCCTTTAAAAGAGCGATGTTATCACTTATTTATAACTTGCACGTTTTTTACTTTCTGGGCTTCGTCTATGAATTGTATACACTATGTAATGTTTTTTTATAATATAAATATTAATTCACACAGGTAATACTTGCAAATTTATATTACATTTCCGATAAAAGGCGTGCACCCTATCAAGACGCTCTTGTGCGGTGTACAATTTAAATAGTTTCACGCAGGCTTGGTTTTAAGACTGTTAGAATAAGCAAAGTATGTAACATGAATGTGTGATATTAATTATCTATCTTCTATCAACAACAAAATCAAACCAGAGTTAAATTAATTTATACTGTTTTCAAATCGCTACAAATATAATAATACATAAAAATAAAATGACAATAACACGTCATAAAAAATCTAAAGTAAAATGCCAGAAAAAATGCAGAAATATTTTTCCTCAATGCTTATAAATTTATTTATTTATAGTTCGATTTGTTCATCAATTATTTAATAACGATATTAAAAATCAACATACTCGTATTTATTGCGGCTATTGGTTGTGATTATTTACATACCAACGAAGAGAGAGAGATATATTGAAGTAAGCACTTAGTCCGTCGAACAAAATTACACGCCAACTCTTATGACAAGAGCTACATAATATCTAGCTACATAATTATCTAGAAATGTGCAAAAATACAATATAAGACGAAAAATTTTACCATTGATAATATAACTATAAGAGATTTGTTTCCTTCGATATAGCTCTTTTGTAGATACGTAAATTATTTATAAACTCTTTATTAAATGCTACACTTAAATATCGTTATAATTTACAAGTATATATTCCATGTGTATTCAAATTAACTTAATTAATTTGCTGTAGCAAAAATTAAATTCTGTATCTTCACGGAATCGATATGTACGTATCATATGCAAGAGTTTTGCATGAAGGTTCGTGTATGTGAAGAAGTATTGGAGAAATATGTATACCACGTTAAAAATACTCACGTCCTGCTTTAGTTCTTAATGCATAATTCAATACCATAACCAATAGTGAGTCATTGCTCACTCTTCGCAAGACTTCAATAAAAGCCTTCTCTCGTTGTCTTCCGCGAGAGAGGAGGGACTCAGTTGTTCCTCTCGTGGCCTGAAAGAGGAACAGATTTTCCTCTCTTTTCTTCACTCCACTTCTTCTTGGTTGTGGCTCTGCTCGTTTTTGGTGGTCAAAGGCCGATGAACTCGTTCAGCTTGCGACCGCTAACACTTTCACACCCGACTCGATATCAGTTGCCTATATTGTTTTGATAAAAAATATACCACTTACGGAGACTAAGCAATTAAATATACATTCGTTTAATGGCGTCTATTTTATGATGAAAAATAATATTAAATAATAATTGATTAATATATCTGATTAATTATATTTTATTAGTATATTGGAAACTCTTCTACTACTATGCCGACAAATTCTTAACTTTTACCATATCGACTCTGTATATGCAAAAGACAATAACCCCCACAGATTAATCATGCCGTCAATAGGTTCGATTCATTTTTCCTGCACCTAAATTTAATAGATCCTTCTTTATTCGAAATCTAAAGCTAAGTCTTGAGATTAATTTGGCAATTTCAAATTTAGTCCTTTTGACAGAACATGTGCTTAATTAGGTAAATTGTGATTCTGAAAAAAATGCTGAGGCCTTTTATCTAAGCAGAGTATACATAACTAATAGAGAACCACACAATAAATATTGTGCAAAACATTTTAAAAAATACTATCTTTTTGAAAAATTAAACAGATTTATAACTATATTTAGTTTGATATTAAAATATCTGTGATATTTTTGTTTGTATTTTATATTCGTATAATTTTAACCGCAAAAAGTTATATTAAATAGCGTTTTCTAATAAAAAAATAGATAGTATATTTCTAGATCTCAAAGCGTCAACGCTGGTTTGTTGTCCCCATTCTTTGAAGCGCGCAAGCCTAGATTAACAACAACAACTTTTACAGCAAATCATTGCCAAACTGACAATTTTAAATAAAAAAAGTATATTAATAGTTTAATAATTTTAATAATTTCAAACAAAAAAGATTTGGGAGAGTAAGTAGCTTTTCCGGGTTCCAGTTTATATAAATATGGTCACTTCGGCTGAAGCCTACACATCTTCACAGTATCTTTATCGAGGATATTACATTCATGGGTATTATTGGGCTTAATTTTTAAAAGAAAAACAAGCGTTTGAATCCGCAATATCCATCACCTTTCTTTAGAATGTAATGCAGTACAGTACAGTAGTTTCATGGTACAAATTTTAGAAGAAGAAAAAATATCAGCCATTATTCTTATTTTTTCAAAAGAAAAAAATGGTTTTTTATTCGATTAAATTTCGATTTTTTCATATATTTCCTCGAACCTCTTACATATTATTCGGTCAGTTTTTCAATTTTATCAGTGTGACGGTAACTTTGTTCGCTCCCAACATATGGATCTCTGCAATGTGGACAGATTATTTTTCTCGAGAATTGTTTGTCAGACAATTACTCAACCCAATGGGTAGCCAGTCCTGCATTTTCGGATTTTCAAAATCCGACAGATGAGGATTCGAGATCGGATTCCCCGGATTGCTAGGCGCGCACGCTACCAACTACGCTACCGGGGAGACAGACTTTGTATTTACTACGCAAATATACTCTAATTACATTAAATTGATGGTACCTCTTACCTCATACCAAATACTATTAATGACAATGCACGAATTCATCCTAAAGAAAGATTTTAAAATACTATATACCAATGCATTCTTCTATAATAGACGGATGAAATTTGTTTAAAGAAAAAAATATATGACGGCGAATATTTTTCATGTGCTTTTATGACTGAAAAAAAGATAGTTTTGGTTTCCTGTTTCAATAGAATATGTACATAAAACTTCAGCCAAATGCAGCACTCATTGAAATGGGATATTTTTTCGGGGCGGTGTTATTTACCGTTAGGTCCGACTGTGTAAAAAATGGCCTCATATTATTATCTATGCATCGCTTGCCTACACATATTATTGTAAAGCTCTGATATGTTTTACTACAGTGCTTTTAAAGGCATCCCTATTCATTATATATCACAAAATAATCTTTTATGAGATAAGCGGTAATTTATTATTTTAAATAATTAATAGACAAGTTTTTCATTATCAATATAGTTTTATTTTATACACATTTTTTTCATTTGCTCCGAGGACATTTTTAGACGATTATTTTCAATTAGCATATTACGGTATTTCAAACATAAATTAAACTTTCCCAAGTTCACAGATATTTGAAATTTTATTTTATTTC
>JAGVSQ010010011.1:0-13206 GCA_022683975.1 Rhyacophila evoluta
CCGCATTCCCCGGATCGCTAGGCGCGCACGCTACCAACTACGCTACCGGGGAGATGGTAGCCGGTCTATCATATTACGTAAACTGAACTTGAAATGTCATGATGTTGCATGTATGTGTGCAATTGAGCGCATTTGTAATGTGTGCAATTTTATTGTATGAATTTTTGGCTACCCTATACATATGTTTCCTAAATTTCTTCTTTACAGTAACACCGCTCTCAGGGGTTATTGTCACATCATGCTTATTCCTCATTTTGAGGCAGCTGTTATGAATAAATAGTCAAACTCTTCACGTCTTAACTCGTGCCATATCCAGGCTATTGATTCTTTCTTATATTATACAGTAAATTGTTGTTAGAAAATGGTCGAAACATGAATGGATGACGTAATTGATATTCTGTAGCTTAACATATAATATACTAAACTTGTTTTTTTATTATTATTATAAAAAAGATCAACGGTTATTATTATGTATAATATATTTTCTTGCAAAAAATAGGTTATCTTTTGATCGAGCTGGTAGACTACAGTCAGTTTACTTGATTCAAGTGTTGCTCCCGGAAACAAGTTTTCGATTTTATCTATTGTAAATTAAAAATAAATAAATAATCATAACATAAGTAATAAACTACTTGAATAAATAGTAGAAGGATATAAATATATTGGCTATTGTGGGAGATATTGTGTGCTTATGGATGTCATTTTTTTAAAAATACATTTATATAATACATAGATGCATACAGTATCGGATCAGATACAAGTCCCAGGTACAATTCAATTTTGAGGCCTACTATACCATACATCAAAAAAATTTTGGTTTCGTTTTTTTAGGTCCCGCGCATACTTAAAATTTCTTCTTTCGTCCTGAATTTGCGGTTTCTCATTTGTTTTTTGATAGGTTCTGGACTACCTACATACTTTTGTTTTTTGATGCTCGCTACATTTGTGAGGCCCTAGGCACGCGCTTGTGCAATGTTAAAATTTAAATCCTCCACTGGGTGCATATCGTTTCTAACTAAATATAGTTCAATGATTTTTGACTGGTAATCTTATAAAATTACTTTAACGTGTTGGCAGTTATGTTTTTAAAATCCTAAAATCATAGCGAGAAATCTTTATTTCGTAATATTATTTATTATTAAAAAAAGCATGTCACCTTTCTCATTCATCAAAAAACTTAGATACTAATATACAAAATGAACGTTGGCATATCTCGCTGTTTCACGAACAGCGGTATATCGCTGTGTAGCATTCAAAGTATTCGTTATTGTGGAAGATACGCCTATAAATGTTGTAAAATTAAAGTTTTGTTTCTATGTATTTACGAGTATAACATACGAATTTTCACAACGCTAAAGTTTATCGTGAGTTTATGTCTCCCCGGCTAGCGTAGTTGGTAGCGTGCGCGCCTAGAAATCCGGGGAATGCGGGTTTGAATCCCCATCTGTTGTTGGATTTAAAAAAAATCTAAAAATGCAGGACTCGATTCCCATTAGGTTGAGCAATTGTCTGACGAACGATTCTCGTGAAAAATAATCTGCCAAGTCGTGTCTTCACATAACGGAGATCCATATACTCCACTCGGAGTGGATATCTTCATGCTGTGTAGATCCATATGCTCCACTTTGGGAGCGAACATGGTTTTAAAAAAAAAAAAAATTTATCGTGACAGACGTGTTACTTGTCAGCCAATTGATCAATTTAGTGTGCATACAGCTTAGTTTTGAATGCTCAAGAATTAAACCTGAAAAAGTTAATATTTATATTACCCAATCCCTAAATAACTGCTTAAAAAACGTCCGTTCTACACGAGTGTAGCATATGGATTTATATAGTATGAAGATATCCACTGCGGAAATAGAATATATAAATTTTATTTCGTCATTTTTTTCACGAATTTTGTCAGCCGATTAAGTAATCCATTAGTCATCCAGTCCTGTATCTTTCGAGTCCGTAATATCCGACTAGTCACCGATTCAATTTGCGCACTTGATTCAAATAACGCGAATAATGTATTCGTTCTTTCATTCTGGCAACATTGAACACCGAAGAAAAACTACAATACTAAATAATTTCATCTGATTAATGGCGTCTTGCCATATTAATGTTTCAACTTTATCTATAATTTAGGAAATTTCGCTCATCGTTTTCAATTTTGTACATTATTAATGCTCACAATGCCCTCTATGAGTAATATATATTATACGGGCTAGATATAATATATATTTTATTATAGCGCTAAGCGTTAGAAAAAGTTTTTTTATGCCCGAGTGAATCTATAAAATTTGCGTTTTAATGTGCAATTTAAAAATAATAGCCCCCTAACTGTAATAATGATAATATATGAACTTAAGTTAAAAAATATACATATATCTATTTTTTATATAAAATTCCGCGTTATTATTTTTGATAATTTCGTAATAAATGAAATTATCTTCTTTCAAGCTTTTCGATATTAATTTATTGTGGCTTTCATTGATCCGAAATTATTATACGTGATTTATCAGGCTAGCTATTTCAAATCAACTGGAGTCCTTGCTCCTAGAAATCCTAAAAGTCAAAGCTTGTTTAGAGTCCTAAAAAGTAGGTTAATATTAATATATCTAAAGAATGTATTCGATGGTAATACAGAAAACTGTAATGAAATCGGACTATGTGAGTATATTGGCCGATGACAGGGATTCTTTTTAGTAAATTTGGGGTATTTAAAATCAATATCTTTTTTTAAATCAAAGCTCGCTTCGAAAGTGGAGCATTCTCATAGATCTACAGTGTGAAAACGTATTTTACAGATTATTTTTCATGAGAATTGCTTGTCAGACAGTTAGTCAAACCAATGGGCATCCAGTCCTGCATTTTCGGAATTTTTAATTTACGGCAGACATGGGAATTGAACCCCCATTCGCACACGGTAATCTCTCGGCTAATATTATCTATTATATTGTGTAACACATGTGATGTTTATCATATCGACCTAATAGGATGTTGAAAATTTATCCATTAATCTCGCTCGCGCTTTAATAAGGGAGAATAGCCCTGTCTCACTCGTACTTATCACAAATATCGTATATAACGGAGTCAGTCATTCAGTGACCAACAAACTAATATAAAAATGCTCAAAATATTTATATGTTTATGACAGCTACAGCTAATGGAGATATGGTGGTGCGACTTTCGAAATGAGATAAGAAAACGGAGCTTTTAGTCACTCACTATCGCAAAAGTAAAGCTGTGACATTTAACTTAGCTCAGTCACATGCTGTGGATGCCTCAAGAGTCTTAACCTAAACTGTATATTTTTCAAGCTGACTTAATTATGGTGAGCTATCAAATTTGGCCACCGAGACACGATGGTATATTTTCTCAATCTGGATGATAAAGAGTACATAATCGTATTTCATGTTTTGTATAATTAATATTAATTAAATTTTTCTTTTATTTGCAGAAACCCTTCTTCAGATGGACCGCCAGCAGCTTCAGAAGTTCGTCCAGTATCTGATATCGGAGCACCACACCGAGGTGCTGCCGACTGCACAGAAGCTGGCTGATGAGATCCTCCAGCAGCAGTCAGCTATTAACAGGATAGCAGGTGCACCAGATCCCACTGCTGGTGCAGCTGCGGATGACGCCCACGCCTGGCACTTGGATGAAGCGCAAGTCTGCGAACAGGTCCGGGCTTACCTCTTGCAGAGTGGATATTACAATGCTAACAAGCATCTGAATTCGCTATTTTCTAAGGTAATTAGTTATTTTGACTATTGTTTATGTGATGCCTGTCTATGGTACTAGATTATGGTACTAAAAATGCAACCGAGGGATTTTCATCTTGTTGGATGTTTACTAAATTCATTTATAGTAGTGGACGTGGACATGGAAATTTTTTTGACACCATATTGTCAACAATTTTTTTATTCTTTATATGTATGTGAATATGCTGATTACATATTATGCGATATTACATGAAAATGATGTAATATTAATTTATGTATATCTTTCATCAAAGTCAAAACTTTTATCCCTATGATTGTTTGTTTAATGATTTCTATAGCCACCATATTAAAAATAATTGTATCTCAAACAATATCATATAACCTAACTTTTTCGAAAATATCTTCAGAAATATCTGATAGTTATTAAAACGATCTACATTTTAACAAAATATATTGTTAGATACAGAATTGTGTCTGTACTCCTTTTGGCGCGAATAGCGTTAGGCGTAATACTACATCCATACTCCATTATGGATAAATATAATATATCAAATATTTTTTTTGTTACTATAGTTATGTGGATTATAAAATAAATATGTTCTACACAGGTTAGAGAAATGTTGAGAGCGCAGGATTCAAATGGTCCAAGAATGCTGACGCTGATAACAGAGCAGTTCCTGTCCGACCCGCGACTGCTGCTGTGGAGGAACCAAAATACGCCCATGACTAATAAATGCCGGCAGCTATGGGAGCAGCTGGGTGCCCTCTGGGTCTGCATAGTCTTGAATCCTAGGAGTGGTACTCACGAAAGACAACATTGGAAAGAGCTGCTGCAGAAATGGTCTGCTGTTGAGGTCTGTCCTCCGGAAGATCCTGATTGTAGAACTTTGCCTCCGGTAAGAGCCACTGTAAGATTAATTCACTATTTTTTTTATATACTTAAATTATTATTTTGTCAGTTTTTGTTTACATTTCGGCCAGTAATTTTGTGTAGTCTTTTGACAAAAGATATTTTAAAAAAACTGAGGGCTTATGTCTTTTGCCTAAATTGGTCGATATGTAGTTGATTTTTTTACACATTTTTTATGACAGTAAATATATTTTATTAACTTGATTTGTACTTTTCTAGTATCACTCTAGAGATAGAGAAAGAGGCGATCGAGATAGAGACAGAGATCACAGAGATAGAGAAAGAGACAGGCACAGGGCGGATAGAGATGAAAGAGATAGAGATCGACACAGACCTGACAGAGATGACAGAGATAGGTAAGAAAAAATATTTATAATATTTTAGTAGAATGAAATATCTTTATATAGAACTTTTTCATTGAAGTGATGTGTCATCAGCAATGTTCTAAGATAGAAAGGTAGATAGAAATAGACGTAGCTTCCAGAAAACATTGGTCATCAGTTTTTTTGAAGTTTAATTATATAATTAACAGATTATATTATTAACAAATGAATTATATAATTAACAAATAAAAGTTTCCATATGATGTTGCATTAGAAATGTAATAAATCCTCCAAAGATCTGCTGTTATTTGTCACCTTCCAGAAATATTCGGTATATATAAATTTGGTAGTAGTTTGAAGTTTCTTTGTTTTGTAACTACCCATATATAATAACTCTGGTATATTTAAAAACATCTGAAGGTAGTTTCAAAGTGTTGTTAAATTTCATTAAAATATCTTTTGATAGAGACGTGAATTTTGTGCATTATTCTCATTCTAAACATGTAATATATTTTTTTTTATTGCAGAGAAAGACATAGAGGTGAAAGAGAGAGAGAGCGACAGAGACAGAGAGACCTGGATCGTGACCGAGACAGGAATATTTTCAACCACAATTTTAATAATCATAATCACAATAACCATTTACATTCTGGCGATAGTTCTGAAGATGATGCCCTTTATAATAACAAGTAAGTGATAATTATATTTATATTCTAGTAATATATTATTATTTAGAAGTATATTTAATAAATAATATCCGAGGTACTAAAATATAATAATGCGATAGATAACAAATTCCATTCCAATAGGGTGCATATCAAGTAACTTGACAAGGTTTTTTGAACTACAACCGGACTTGTTCAATCAACAATCAAACCCACGCTTAGGATGCCATGTAATACATTAAATTTTACTACTCATCTTCAAATTGTAAAACCCCCAATCGATGTGTGATCTTATTGCTATTTCAGCAACATTGTAATGAATAAATCATAATATATACATATTTTTTTTAGTTATGAAAGAGAATATCGGCGTGCCAGTAAACGTCTTCGGTTACACAACAGTCGTCCCGCCTCTCATCCATCAGCCTCTTCTACTCCAAGAACCGTCTTCCATAAGTAAGTACTTCTTAATTTTTTATTTATTAAATGCTTTTCTCTTAATATTTTCATTATTAGCGTTATATGACTTTCCAAGCTGTAGTTACAGGAGTCAATTGCTATAGATTTGTCTGTAACAAGGGTAATTATATTCTAGCCTAATATACTGTGTAATTAACAATAATCTATTTTATAAGTAGAGTATATGGGCACTATATGGTACCTCCAAGAATCTCTGAAATTACTATATTTATTTTTTTTAACCTTTGATTTTAATAATGTATTTAAACTATTTCAATCTTGATACTTATGAAAATTTTTGTCACAATTATTTATATCTTGTGAATTCTGGATAAATAATTCTTAAAAATTATAGATATCTATATTTTTTATTTATTGATAATGGGATTGATATATTATCTACTGTGAGATATAATTATTTAACATCCTAATATTGGTTATATATAATTGTTTATTACCTGCCTTTATGGTGGTACAAAATTGATCTAGAATGTCCAGAATGACTCACCAAAAAGTAGAATGATTTAATGCTAATTGTCTGTAATAAGTTACATAAAGGAATTCTGAAATCCTAACAAAACTGCAAATTTATTCAGATAAAAATTTCAAAATAAAATAAATGCACATTTTTTAATATTATAATATGTTTATAATTTAGATGTGTATGTTTTCTATTCATGTAAGAATTTACAAAGATTGGTTTGAAATGATAAATAACGATTGCCATAGTCACTTATTCTAGTGTTCTCTTGTATTATGCATCACACAAAAAGCAATTCATCGCAAATTGCCTCTTTTGTGATACCAATTCCACCGGTCCATAGCAGAGCATTACAATTTTATTTTAAAGTTCAAATTGAACCATGACTGTCTGAGTATATTACAGGGAATTAAGGCATTGTTATTCCCATACATATAATTGAGTAAAATGGTTTTTTAATAAATGATCTAATATCATTTCCTTATCTTAATATGAAAATAATAACTAAGTAATATGAAAATTTGTTTTCCCTACAATTTAACATTGATTGCCATGCTTGATTTCAAATACTCAGAGTGTCTTGTTATTTAGTTACATAGTTGCTTGCAATTGGTAATAAAAGAATGATTGTTTCCGGAATGAGGAGCCTTCACCACTATGGTTTCTTCTAATCTATTGAGGCTTCAACTTATGTTGTATTGGGATCCTAGTTTTGGCCTATCTCTTATTTAACTCTTTGATTATTATTTTTGAAATTATTCATATATTGCTATTAGTAAATTTTCCTTTTGATATTCCAGAGCATTAGATGCAGTCCAATTGTCATGGGAAAATGATCATTTGAAGAACATCCTAGCCAGTGATACCTACACCACTGTTGAGTCGGATCCCTCTTCTAATTATCCCATGTTCAATGAACTAGGACAGCCTCTTTGGCACGGTGAGTATTCAAATAAGACTTTTAATATCAATATTAATTTTTGTACTTATTTTATTATTTAATTCTCATTGACAATGAGTTTTCTAAAAATTTCTTTTACGATTGCTTATTATGCTTGCTGTTCAATAGCAATTAAAAATCTCTTTTTTCTTCTTATTTAGAACACTTGGGTGTTGTCGGGGGAAGAGTGGAAGCTCTTAGAGCTGGTGGATTGGGGGCAGGTGCCCGGCGACTAGCTGCAGCGTGCGCCCGAGGTCTCCGTCTTCGACAGGCAGCTGCCGCAGCCAAGTGGGCACGGGCCCTCGGGGAACCCGGTACCAGCGGAGGAGCTACTCAGCGGACGCCTTCTCTATCAGCGCATGCCGATCCTGGGACTTGTCCCCCAGGAGGCTCGCCGGCTTGTGCTTTGACAGTCAATGATAGATGTCTAGCAAGAGGTATGTTCGCATATTGTTACTGATTGAATTTAGGACTTAAATAATTATTTTTTATTAAAGTTTGAAATGTTTTATATATACTCTTGATAAAAAATTTAACATTTCACATTATTAAAAATTGTTTAATGAGTTATCACAGTACAATTATTTTTATTTTTTAAATATTCTATGGATTTTAAAGATCGCTTTTATTTTGGTTTTCATATTGTAGCAAAGATTACAATTAATTATAAATTATGATATAAGTCGGTGATTTCCAAACTTTGTATACATGAGAACTATTTTCAAAAACTGAAATCATCTTGTGAACTACATTTATCATAAAAATATTATTATTACTTCATGTGTTCACGTAGTGACATGATTATGTATAATATGTCAAATGAACATGAAGTAAAGCCTACTCAATGATCTATTTATTAATTAAATGACAATTGAAAAATATTTTTGAACTGTCAAAATTTAAGGGAAGTAAAAAAAAGGAGCGATAAGAATGGCATATAGTTTCCTCCTCATTTACAATTTAAGTAGTTTAAGTATTCATGTACCACTGGATATTATAAGATATAAAATATATGAAAAATTAATATGAATAATTTTTTTCTTATTACAGACAGTCCATGTTGGATGGGTTATCCCTTGGAAGCCGTGTGGTACATTTTCGACTGTCTAGCGGAGGCCTGTGTCACGGCTGAAGATCCTGTTTTGAGAAGCCCTAGGATATTGCCTTATCTTGACAATGTTATGGAGGAGACACATACCATAATACCTCCTAGGTAAATAACAAAACAATATACAATATGTGCATAACAGAATCATTAATATGAGTCGCTACTGTTGTTTTAATCTTAAACATATTTATGTCAGTGTCCTCTTATATAATATTCATAACAATTCTTAGTATAAGATATTAGAATAAGTAATTAAAATGCCAGGACAAATTTATTTGCTTCTCTGTTATATGATTTTGATTTGACATTACTTTTTGGTGTTTTACAGATGATTTTTGTGTAATTAAGTCTTACAACAAGAACTCTTTGACTTTATATAAAGAGAAGGATCTTTGAGTTCACTCGTTCTGTATGTGAAATATGTTGTCACTACACAATGTCTAAGAATTCCCATCACATGGCAATCGGTTTTTATTTTGAGTCATGTTATGATTCTTTGATTATGTTGAATATACCCTATTGATTATATCTCCCAGTCTTCAAAAATGTTTAAGATTGAAGTTCTCCTGAGGCATCCATAGCGTCTCAATGAAATACCAATTAAAGCCTAGAGTGGGAGATTGAAAAACAAATGTTGTATGGCTCATAATTGTCCCTATGGATAAAAGAAGAAAGTCCCTGATAAGAGAACTCTAAACCCGTACTGAAATTAAGCTAAGCTTTAAATTTCTTGAGTTACAGCCCTTGAGGATGTCTAATAAAATCTGTGGGATTATGACAGTGATTATTTTGGAAATCATCCAGCTTTGTTAACCACCAAGAACGGTCAATAGTATCGTTGTATAGATTGGTATAAATAATTGTTATTTTATTTTCAGATATCAACATGTGAGTATACCGGGCAGTGAAAAAGAATCGTACCTGTGTCTTGGCTTGGAAGCAGCCCTGCTGGGACTGGGGCGAAGAAGAGGTGCTGGAGCAAGTCTGGCGGCACAGGAGAGAGCTCTGCAGGTGGAGGAACGGCTGGTAGGGCGGCTCCATGCACTGCAGCCTGACGCTCAGTTGGCTGCTGTCCTCAAGAGGGCAGCTAATACACTCCTCGATGCCGGACCATCCAGCGCTCTTGGAACACATGTGCCTCCTGATTCCGCTCCTGCCCACACATTTGCGCATTACCTCTTTTTGGCGTTGCTAGATTTCTATCCTGATCTAGCATATAGAGTCGGTTTGAGAGCTATGAGGTGAGTTGTATTCTTTTCTCTGTTTTATACCCTAAAAATGTTCGATTTGCTTATGTAATGTGTCTTATTTTTCAATTCTGGTTGAATATCAAATATAATAACTAATCTTGTAACCTTTACATGTTTTAATACAATGTTACCTCATGCCTTTTCAGACTATCAATACTAGAAGAAGAGCAATGCGGTTCAGAATGTCGCAGCGGATGGGCTGGACTGGGAGCGGCAGAGGCACAGCAGGCAGCTCTAGCGAGTGCTCTCTTAAGTGCAGCTCGTGGTGAGCCACCCCGCCTTGCAGCAGTTCTTGAAGCTGCTCGACGACACGTCAGGAGTGCTGCACAACTTTTCAGATTAGCGCAGGACGCTCTGAGATATGCAGCCCCTGATGCGGGCCCAAGGCATATGCCTCTACTGAATGTTGCCTTTGAACTCGGCTTGCAGGTAATTTTTAATCTCATTGTATAATAAATTTAATGTATATGTAAATTTCTTTATTATTAGTATTTGTACATACATATATCATAATTGATCAATTGTCTGAAGAATAGGGCTTGCTAAAACATACCCTCAGTCCGTGCCCCATATAAAACTGACATTTATTTATAGAAGTGTGGTTGACTTGAGTTGGTTTGGCTGTGCGCTTTGATTATTAGAAGACGTGGAAATGGCATGTGTGGTCTGATATTTGTTTTTTTTTTAGTAACATTTCGATATATTTTCTTTTGTAACAGGTTATGAGAATGACTCTGGCGTCTTTAAATTGGCGTCGCCGTGAGATGGTCCGCTGGCTTGTCACTTGTGCTACTGAACTCGGATTAGATGCTTTGTTGTCAATCATGCAAAATTGGTATGTATAAAAACTACTGAAAGTTTTATACAAATATTAAAATGAAATAGTTTTTGTATTGCAGTGCATTTATAAAAAACCAGAAATAATTGATAACAAGCTACTTTTGTTTCACCTAAACCTTTATTGTTCCATGATTGTTGACTCTTGACTCTTGGATGTTTTCAGGTATCAATTATTTACTCCGACTGAGGCGACAGGTCCTGTGGCCACAACTGTCATGTCCCACACTACGATGATTCGACTCAACCTCACTTTTGAACAGCAAGAGAAGTTATCGAATTGTGCCAGGACATTGGCGTTACAGTGTGCTACAAAGGTTTGTCTAAAATATTTAATTTTTTAACTTCTTATTTTTGCAGGAAATAATTTCAAAATTGAAATGTTACATGAGATATCTAAAATATGTGTAGGAAACCTGTCTACAAAAGAAATTACAAACTAAGAGAAGTTTATTTAACATTATTTTAAAAGTGCACAATATCAATATTAAATTAAAGGTGATTTTGAATCTTTTAATGACATCAATATGGTAGTTAAGCTTTCAGTTTTAAAAATTTAATAGAAATCAAATAATTTTGATAATTGTCTCAATAAGCAGAACAATTTTATAATGTGCCTTTCTTGAAGTAATTTTTACTAGTAATGAAGTTATTAACGTGAATATTCCTCTCAGGATCCTGCCGGTTGTGCCTTGCACGCTTTGACACTATGCGAAGGGGCAGGCGGGGCAGCAGAAGCTGCATATCAGCTGGTGGCCAGTGCTGCGACTCGTGGTGCCCTCGCTCCGCAGCAGCTCTTTGCCTTGGCTCGTTACCTGCAGCACCGAGCACATCCTGCCAGAGCCTACCGCCTCGCCTTACTAGCTATGAGGAATCTGCACCTTAGTTATAATCAGGTACGTATTTTTTTGTTATTCCCATCATTAATGAATAATAATAATATGAATTATGGATGTATCTGAAAATTTATGATGAATAAGAGTGTGGTGACATTTATATACCAATTGTGGGTATTTATACTTTTTTGATTTAGTTCTTTGAACATTGACAACTTGACGGTAAGTGCAAAATTTCAGTCAAAGACAACATAAGTTGGGAAATATCTGTACAATCAATATAAAAATGTTTTTTTCAGGACACCCATCCGGCGATAAATGACATCCACTGGGCGTGTGCCTTAGCGCAGTCTTTGGGGCGCAATGAGCTCCAAGGACTCCTTCCCCTGGTGGTCCGGAACGTCCAGTGCGCTGGAGTATTAGCTGATGTCCTCCGGAGGTGTTGGCCACGGGGTGGCAGATCAGCCAAAACCTCGCCGGCTCTCCGCCCTCTACTGGAGGCAGCCCTGCGAGCTTACGTGGCTACTACACACTCCCGTCTTACGCACATTTCACCGAGGCATTATGCTGACTTCATAGACTTCTTGGCAAAAGCAAGAGATACCTTTTCCCTTGCTCCCGATGGCCAAACGCAATTCGCTCAGCTTGTGGCGGATATGAAACTTAAATATAAAGGAAAAAAGAAACTTATGTTTCTTGTAAAAGAACGTTTCGGGTGAAATTTCAACGGAATATAAGAGAAGTGTTGAATTTCGTGATAAAAGCAATATTATGTGCATACGTATTTTCTTATTATTGTGACTGAAGAAAGGCTTTTCAAAAATGTTCTTTTAGCTATGATCACTATGCTTAAAATAGTTTATTTTAAATTCACGTTCTTTGCATATTTTTATTTTAAAACCAGTATTTTAAACGCTTTACTCTGGGATGTTATCCTTAAGTCTTAATGAATGTTGTGAACTATAGCAGACTCCTAATTTCATAGATGAAATGATTCCATAAAACATTTAAAGTATTATTTAAATATTTATTATGCATCACCAAATCTTTTAAAAAGCTTTGTTCAATGAAAATTTGCCACGCATTCTATATATTTGATATACTTGCAGAAATAAAATATCCTTTACCTGCTGTCAGTGATTATCAATTCTTTATAAAAAATGATGAATGCATCTTTATAACAACTTTATGAATGTCTGACATTAAATTCTGTGCCATTTAACATATCATTGATCAACAATACATCAAAAGCAAGACAAAACTGGTTTTTTTTGTGTCTCGATTTGAGAAAAAAGGAATCATTTGTAATTTAATAGTATTGCTTGTAGATCATGATATGTTTTAATTCTAACTGGCAGCAGCTGTTAAGTTTAATGTTTTGATGGAGGACATAATTCCAATTCAATAAAAATAGTTTTCTAAGGTATATCTCCACACTCTAGGGGTTCATATATTCGTATCTTGGACTTTACGAATGCGTTCCAGGATGATAGTGTCTCGGTGAAAGTGGTTATTAAGTATTTACTTATCTTTTTAAGCGGGAGTCTGTTGTTTTCACATAATCGTATTTTGTATATCAGAGTTAGGTTAACTAAGTCGGTTTAATATTAATCTCAAACCACCGATTTTAAGTTATAATTTAGGATAATAGTATAAATAGTTATTGTAACTTGTCATTCGGAATGGC